>JASAMX010007685.1:0-20000 GCA_030248175.1 Microlaimidae sp. YZB2_3 | reverse complement strand
ACCAACGTAATCAACTGAAGCAACTACTTGCTCTGAGAGAAAATACCCTTCAAAAAGACGCCAACAAAAGACTATCCATTCGATACAGGGACAATGGCAATCCATATCTGTAGGATATTGTTCACGGGATTAACGACTTAATTATAGTTACAGAAACTTGGTTATATGAGTCGATTTCCAACAATATGCTAGATAATTCAAATACTTATAATATTTTTTGATATGATAAGAAAATTAAAGTAGGAGGGGAGTTTGTGTTTTAGCAAAAAAAACTAAATAATGATTCAACTTTCTATACCAAAAAAATTTGAAAATCGTGGCTCTTGATCTTGCTATTAAAAAACAAACAAAAATTAGATTTATTTGTTTATAATCCGCACACTTCTTAAAAAAGAAAATAAGCTTATTTTTGAACTTTTAAAACACCTTAGGGAAGATTTTGAGGTTCCATTAATTTGTCTGGAGATTTCAATTTACTTGGTTTGGACTGGCAGTAAATCACCAGTAGACTCAACCAATCAGAATGACAGAGAATGGTTTTATTTTTGTCATGAGTTTAGTGTAAAACAAGTTGTCACCGAGCCTACTAGAGGAAACAACTTTCTAGATTTAATTGTAACAAATGATCCAGAAATTATTGAATCAGTTTCTACTTTTCCAGGTTTTCAACTTATCATTGTTCCATAAGATCGCTAATCAATTTAAAAGTTTTAAAAAACAATGAGAGCGATAAGGAAATTTTGCCAAAGTATGTGCCTGATTGTGCCAAAAGGGACTATGATAATGTTACATTTGTACTTTATCGGCTATAGATTGGAATTGTCTTTTTTCTTCTTGCAATACGGTGGAAGATCAATGAACATGTTTTAAATCTGTTTTGTTTGAGGGAATTGCTAATCACATACCACTAAAAAAAGACAAATAAAACTAAAAAAACAAATTATCCTTTTTTATTCAAAAAATTCAATAAAAAGCGTAAATATGGAAAAAATGAAAAGGTCTAAATAAACTATATTATAAAATCGTTTGTAAAGAATACAATGAATTAGTTCAAAAATATTACTTAGAAACAGAAGAAAAAATTCTAAATTCCAAAAACTTAAACTCGTTTTACAAGTTCGTTAATAATAAAATTAAAACAAAAGAAAATATTTAACCTTTAACTAGGAACAACAATATGCTTTGCTACGTTGAATGAGGAAAAGGCTGAGTTTTTTGCTGAATATTTTAGTTCAGTGTTTACAAGGGATGACGGAAGTTTATCAGCTATAAATGTTGAAAAAATTGGTCAACTAGAAAATATGTCTTTTACAGTAAAAAAAGTTTTGAAAGCAATTAAGAAGCTATCAAATAAATTATCAAGAACTCTAGATTGTTTTCCAGCTTATTTTTTTTGTCGAGTAGCAAAAGTATAGACACATCCATTCGCAAAAATATTTCAAAAATCTTTTAGCACAGGTACTTTACCATTGGACTGGAAAATTGCACTAGTTATTCCAATTTTTAAAAAAAGGAGAAAATCACAATAAAAAGAACTATCGTCCAGTTTCGTTAACTTCTTTTGCGTGTAAAATCATGGAAAGACTTGTTAATGATGAACTTTTAGCCTTTTTCCAAAAAATTTTGTCAAGGTTTCAGCATGGTTTCAAGGATAAAAGTTCAACAGTAACACAGCTTTTAGAAACGCTTAACGACTGGAATTTATTAATAAATAAAAAAAAACATTGATGTAATTTATTTGGATTTTGCAAAAGCTTTTGATACCGTTTCTCATCAAAAACTTTTATATAAATTGGAAATGTTTGGTGTTAGTGGCAATTTTCTAAATTGGATTGAAGCATTTCTTACTGAACGAACTATGAAAATTGTAATTAATAACTCTGAATCAGCAGAATATAAGGTGCACAACTCAGTTCCTCAGGGTTCTGTTTTACGTCCGCTTCTGTTTTTAATATACATTAACGATATTGTGGACTGCGTTAAATTTTCTAATATTAAATTGTTCGCGGATGCTGCTAAAATATACACCAGTTTTGATTCAAGCAATGAAAACCTAAGATTTAAACAACTTCAAGAGGATTTATTACGAATGACAGATTGGTCAAAAAATTGACAGTTACAGTTGGCTGAAAATAATTGTGAAGTTTTTCATATTGGTACAAAAAATGCAAAAAACAATTATTTCATTGGAAACAAAGTTCTAGTTAAAACTAAATTATTTCGTGACCTTGGAGTTTATGTTTCAGACCACTTGAAGTTTTCTCGTCATTGCGAAATAAGAGCGAAAAAGCACTTAAAGTTTCAGCAAAAATATATAATACTATATAATATATCAAGGAAAAATATGACACTCAGTCTCAGAAGCGAAACTATTCGGTGCCATTTTTTGAGCACTGTCATTAAGTGTTGTGCGCATAAAATGGCAACACAACTGTTCTTATTGAGGCATGTGTCGTGTAAATGGGCACTGCTAAAAATGTAGCAGTGTTTTTGCGCATATCCTAGCATGCTAACTGGAACGCACTGCATTTTGAAGTACACTGCACTTTTTTGGCAATCTTGTGCGCATATATGCGCATATACTGCACATAAAGTAACACAACCGCGGGAAACAAAAAAAATAAACCCATCTACAAACCACTATTTAGTTTGCACACTGTACACAAAATACAAACTTTTAGTATAGACATACAAAAATAAAATCCAATGCAATACATAAATAGATCTTTTTGTGTATTGCATTGGATTTTATTTTTGTATGTCTATACTAAAAGTTTGTATTTTGTGTACAGTGTGCAAACTAAATAGTGGTTTATAGATGGGTTTATTTTTTTTGTTTCCCGCGGTTGTGTTATTTTATGTGCAGTATATGCGCATATATGCGCACAAGATTGCCAAAAAAGTGCAGTGTGCTTCAAAATGCAGTGCGTTCCAGTTAGCATGCTAGGATATGCGCAAAAACTCTGCTACATTTTTAGCAGTGCCCATTTACACGACACATGCCTCAATAAGAACAGTTGTTTTGCCATTTTATGCGCACAACACTTAATGGCAGTGCTCAAAAAATGGCACCAAATAGTTTCGCTTCTGAGACTGAGTGTCATATTTTTCCTTAATATATTATATAGTATTATATATTTTTGGTTTCAGCATTAATTTTTAAAACATTTAACTCAAACTCGGTAAAACATTTATTTAAAGCGTTTACGGCCTACGTGAGACCTATACTTGAATACGCGACTGTAATTTGAAATCCATTTTTGCAGCAGGACATACTATTGATTGAAAAAGTACAGCGTTCATTTAACAGATGAATACTTAAAAGGTGTAACTTAAAATATTTAGATTATGAAAATCGATTAAAATACCTAGGTATGCCAAAATTAAACGATCGTCATAATATTTTTGATTTATGTGAAACTTACAAAATTCTTCACAATAAATCTAATATTAATCTAAAGGAGTTTTTTTAAATATAAACTTTAATCGTACCAGAGGCCATTCTTATAAACTTTAGGTTGAAAAATCTCGTGTTAACTGTAGAAAATTTTATTTTTCTAATAGAGTAGTTTCAAAATGGAATGCATTATGTAAACAACAAGTTAAAGCACCTTCACTGGCAAATTTTAAAAAAATTGCTATGATTATACTTTTTTTAGAGTTCATTTAAGCGCTTGGATAACCAAGCCTTTGAACCTTTTTCTGGCAAACTAAGTTTCTGTAGTTTATGATTTAGTCAACCGTAATTTGCTTGCATGTATTGGTTCATTTTGTTATCATTTTTTTTATTATAGTAGTATGATTTAAATTTTATTTTGTTTGCTGGAATAAACTTACTTACTTACTTACATAGTTGAGCGAAATTTTAGCGTTATTAGGACAAAAGCTCTAAATTCTATTGATGATTAAAGGCAAAAAATTAGCAATTTAAAATGAAGCTAGGAGATTACTTTCTAACTAGCATATGCAATGCATGTTAGAAACAGGCATATACATGTTATTGGGAATAGCCAGGAATGCATGGATAGCTAAAAGACAGCTACATCTGTCTTGAAGGGAGATAGGAGGTATACATAGGTAAGCAGCCTTCCGATCTTAGCGGGGATACCCGACCCCCGAAATTGGGGGTGTTCCAAAAAAATTTTTGTCCTGAACTGTTGGCAGTTTTGAGATTTTTTTTTGGGAGGGGGGGGAGATATAAGACAAGATTAATAAAAAAATATTATGGTAGGTTATCATATTTAACTTACGTTTTTCCGATTTTCCAACTTCAAAAGGGGTGGGGTTAATATTTTTCCCAGCTTGTTTCTTCTTTATAAAAAAAAACACCAATACACCAATAACAACCACTACAATTAGTAAAACAACAACAACAACAATGACTACTATTGTATTAGATGATGCTTCCACTTCAGCCTAAAAATGATTTTAAAGTAATAAACGTACAGAAGAACAGGCAGACAGACCCAGAATAAAGCAATCAACAAACTGAAACTTTAGTGATGTTTCTACCCTCCCTCAATATGCTGCGGAGCTCAGGACAATGAAAGCAGAGGAAGCTCCGGAGCTTTACCCTTAAAACAAACGATTTAAAATTTATTTAAGCTTAAAATATGTTTTAATTATTTTATTTGTATTTTTAGAATTGTTTTTATTTTTAGAATTATTTTTTTATAATCAAACTACAAAAACATAGTCTACAAAACATTTTTGACAAAATAAACTATGGCGAAGCTTTTTGATTAACAAAAATAGGGCCTCCAGGGGTTCCTCTAGAGCTTCAGAAAGCGGAGCTCTGCTTCTCAGTTCAGAAGTTTGGAGCTTTTGGGAACATCAAAACTTAGATGGGTGATGGGAGGCAGGGCATTATACGGATAACACGCCATTAAACAGAACTAATAAAAAAAAGACAAGCAATGCTGACGAGTACCAAAAAATATAAGCCACAATGATCACTACAAGTGTGTCACTATGCTTCATGCTTAAAAAAAGAAACCACGGCAATTTATAGGAAACATTCATTCAGGGTTAATTGAAACGCAAGTAAGTATTTTGTTCCATCTTTAAAAAAATCGAAATGGGGAGGTTAAAAACCGGATATATACATCAGCGCTTTGCGTAAAAACGCAAAAAATTGATTTCTTGTTTATTGGATAGAAATAATTTCATAAGCGTTGTAATTTTAGAGTTCTGATTTGTTGACAATTTATAACATTGCGCAACGTTCTTTCAAATAGGACTTTTGCGACAAACATAATTTTTTGTAAAAATATATTTTTTTAAATTAACTTACATGAAAAGCAACTTAAAGAAATAGGGACCTTCAACTAGTGTCGGAAAATATTTTTACCCCCTTGATAAAATCGCCAGCAAATTTTTGTCAAATGAAAACTATTATATTTAGCCTACCCACTGGCAGATTCCTCAAAAACACTTGCCATGACATTTCCCCTCAATCATTATATTTTTACTCATTATAATATTGGTTTACGAAAATAAAGCACCCATGGCAAAGGTGGAAATAAAACATTCTTTTTATTATTATCATGGGTGGCGCGGGAGCGCCAATCATTATTAGAGAACGTGGGTAAATTTTTAAATTCAGAATCTTCTTCTTCTTATTATTATTATTATTATTATTATTATTATTCCAACGCTCCATCCTTAAAAGCGATATTCCTCATTCGTTATTGGTTGATCAAAAAATAAACATGGGCTCATAAGAAAGAAGAAGGAATTACGCAAACTTTCTTAGGAAGCACTTTTTTGATTTAGGTCCTTGTTATTGATTTATTGATCAAAATAAAAAAATCGAAAAATAGACAAATAAAAACTCCCAACCGCACAATAACAGCCTTTGGCAACAATTAGAATTGTACAGAGCAGACAACCAATATCCCCTCATAAAAACCGCACAAAAATAGCAGACGGGTTTTAATTGGTGACAGAAACGGAACCAAATCCCAGCGCCATCTGCTTCAACCGCGCGGAAATCGGCGAAAACAACAAAGTACTTTTTTTAATTCTTGCATTACTGATGACAAAATTAATTCAAAGTTTTATTTATTAAAAAATAATAATAAGCGTCGGTGGCGCGGGAGCGCCACGCGCCGGTAGGTAATCATCGGTGGTGCGGGGGGGGGCCACACTGTAATTTAACCCACCGCACCGCACCAACTATACTTAGAGAACGTGAGTAAATTTTGTAATTCATTTCATCATCTTCTTATTATTATTATTTTTACTGTAGAATTATAATTGCAATCATTGGCGCACGGCATCGCGCCAACTATATTTAGAGAACGTAGGTAAACTTTGTCTGGAGCGCCACTGCACCGCACTAACTATAATTAAACAACGTGGGTAAATTTTGTAATTTAAATTCATCATTTTTTTATTACTATTTTTTATTTAAAAAGTATATTTCGGCAACGGAATGATTATAAACATATGTCATTGCACAGCTAAAACTATAGTTTATAAGGCTATTTTTTTAATTTAATTCAAAAAAGTGGTAGACTAGCCTTGAAAAATGCTCTAAGAATAGAGCTGGAAAAGGGGGCGATTTTCCCCCGGGCGTATGTTAGACAGAAAAGATGTTGACTAGTCTGAGATGGACATTATGTGGACTATAGAAAATTTGCATTTGGTTTGGGCTGCTGCTCACTAAATAAAAATTTCTACCACACGATAATGATTTGTTTATACATTGATCTAATCACACAGCACTGTTGCATTTTTTTAGTTTGATGAAATGTCAATTGAAAAAATTATACTCACAGCAATCTTTGACAAGCGCGAAATCGCCACTTTTTCAAATTTATAGCTGCTTCTTACACATACAAATATAACCTTCAAATTGAAAAAGTGGCGATTTCGCGCTTGTCGAAGATTGCTGTGAGTATAATTTTTTCAATTGACAATTCATCAAACTGAAAAATGCAACAGTGCTGTGTGATTAGATCAATGTATAAACAAATCATTATCGTGTGGTAGAAATTTTTATTTAGTGAGAAGCTGCCCAAACCAAATGCAAATTTTCTATAGTCCACATAATGTCCATCTACGACTAGTCCACATCTTTTCTGTCTAAACATACGCCTGGGAAAAAATCGCCCCTTTTTCCTGCTCTATTCTTAGAGCATTTTTCAAGACTAGTTATAATGATCATATACTACAACTAATATTTTACTATGCATAGTCTATGTACAGTTAAATTTTACTGTATTATCATTTCATTTTTTATTTTTTCATTATCAAATTTGCAACTTAATCGCCGGCAACATAAACTATAATTCCAAGAGAATATCAACATAGCTATCTGAAATGACTTTAAAGGCTCAAAAAGAGCGCTTATTTAAATCGGTTTTAAAACTTTTCTTGAATGCATCCAAAAAATCGACAGTTATTTGAGACGGGAGTAGATTTTTCCAAGGTATAACCAAAAATATATAATATACCGAAAAATGTGCAACTCCTATATAAAAAAGTACGAAAAAATAGACCATTATAATGAGCCTCTCCATTCAAATGACACTCTCCACTAGTAGATATTTTAATTTGGCGAGTTAAAATGGAGAGGAAGCTATTATAATAGCCCTTTATTAATTTAATTTCACTTCATATATACTTACAAGTGTAATACTGTCAGGGCCGCAGGAGTTTTCCTGTGTTGGTTTAATACTGCTCAACACGCAAAAACTCGTGCGGCCCGGACAGTATTATACTTGTGAGCATATATGAAGTGAAATTAAAACAATAAATGGCTATTATAATAGCTTCCTCTCCATTTTAACTCGCCAAATTAAAATGGCTACTATGCCATTATAGTGGAGAGTGTCATTTAAATGGATAGGCTCTTTATAATGGCCTACTTTTCCATACTTTTTTATATAGGAGTTGCACATTTTTTGGTATATTCTATATTTTTGGTATAACTACCCTTTTTGCAAAAAAAAAATTTCCTCGCATTAATTTGACTTTCTTCAACAGCCAATTTAAAGGTATGACCACGGGTGAATTGCAAGTTAAACATAAAAAAGTTTGCAAATTGTTTAAGCTATGTATAATTTTAAAGCACTCATATAAATCAGTTTTGTCTCTATGGTCCTTTAGTCTTTCTAAACCTAGGTAATCCAGCCTTTGTTCATAACCAACAGGTGACAACTTGCATTTATAAAACAACCTCCTAGTGAAATTTTGTTGCGCTTTTTCTAAAATAATTATATCTTTTTTTTAAAAAAGGGTTCCAAACTTCACTAGCGTACTCCAGAATTGAACTAACATAGGATTTATACGCTTTGAGAAGATTATTTCAAGAGTTTGAGTTGAATGTTCTTAAAATTAGTGATGTCACTCTCATTGCTTTTTTTGCTGTTATTTCAGTGTTTAGCGAATTTAATATCATGAGATATAAACACCTAGGTCACGCACCAATTCTGTAGTTGCAAGTACATTATTTCCAAGCTTATATTTACAAACTGATTCTTTGCTATAATTTCGAATATGAAGAACTTCACATTTATGATCTAATAATTGCAATTGCCAGTCTTTTGACCAGCTGTATATTCTATTTAAAGGATTCTATTCTATATTCTATATATTCTTTTTGAAGTCTTAAAGTTTGAATGCGGTATTCTTTAGATGAAGATTTTGCAAACAACTTTATATCATCTGCAAAGAGCCTAGTTTATGAGTACTTAACATAATCAACAATATCGTGAATATATATAAGAAAAAGAAATGGACCCAAAACAGAACCCTGAAAAACTGAACTTTTTACAGGAAATGATTTGGATACTGAGTCATTAATTACAACTTGATATCCCGCCCAACTAAAAATTATTTTATCCATTTTGAAATTTTACTAGAAACACTATATTTTTCTAGCTTATACAAGAGTTTTTGATGTTACACGGTGTCAAAGGCCTTGGAAAAATCCAAGTATATAACATCAAGGATATTTGTCTTTTTATTAGTGTTAAAAATTCTATCTTTATTTTTGTATACTTTGCCAATTTTTCTGTACTCTGATCTTGATTTTTCAACAATATTCACTTATGCCAAAGTTTTTTCTTTTGATTTTGTAGTTTTCATATATGTATTGGATATTGTACAAAACCCGGAAATAAAGCACCTGAACGAAGCGTAAAATATTTTTAAAAATAAACAAAACTTTATCATGATAAAATTTTTTTATGATTTATTCTTTTGGATTTCTTTTCTTCCTTTCTTATTCTTAAATTTTTTACTTAAGCTGTTGCATTTTGGTAATGAGAAGTTTGAACAAGTTTATGTGGTTAGTTTTATAATCCTATTGGGAGTTAACCTCTATGATGTGGAGTTTATATTTTGAGAGTTTATAGACAGGGGACCCCAATCTTTTTAGCCTGACAGAAAAAACATGACAAAATCTTTTTGAACAATCAAATACAATGTGGTTGCTTAATTTGTTTTAAAAAACAAAACCCATTTAAAAAAATCAAGTAAAACATTTATGTAAAAAATATTTAGTCCCACAAGTCCGTCGTATATAGCTTGCATTTAACAAATGACAAGGTGAATAAATTAAAATTCGATTTCATTACATTTTTAAATTTTTTTCACAATCATTTTTATATACTTTTCATTATATGTCAAAACTAAACTTACGCTTCCACTTGTTGTACCATTGATATTTCCTAAAAAAAAATTAGACTTAAATCCAGGTAGCTTTAGGAAACGTAAAATCAAAAGACCTAAGTTTTTTTTACATAAACACCGTTAAAGTCTTGTATTTAAATAATTTGACATGTTCCAGAAAAGCTTAGGTTCAGAAAGTATTCTAAGACTATAAATTTATATGAAATTTGCGAATCCTTGATTTAAAAAATGGCGACAATAAGTCCTGAGTCAAACTGATTTTAGAATAACTTTATTATTATGATTAAATCTGTAGGTTTCTAATAATATAAAGTGAAAAATGACCAAAACAAAATTATGTTTAGCAAAAATAATTATACATTACTTTTTGCTTTGTTTTTAATGTAAATGAATTAGTGTTTTAGAATAGAAGCATAAAAGTAATAAATTGTGCAATTGTGCGTTAAAGATTTGTTCCTACTATAATTATTAAGCTATTCACAGTGGGAGTTTTTCATCATATAAAATTATCTGCTGTGACAGCTGAAATATTTTAGTTTGTTAAATTATCTACATGAGATTTCAAAAAATATTAAAACTTGGTAAAAACTAAAATATGTTTAAAAGACTTATCTTGAATCAACCTAATTTAAAGCCTGTACTTTACGTAGAAGGATTAAAAAATTGAGATAAAAAATTAGAGCTCAGACAGTTAAAAATGACTTACATTATTGACCAAACTAAAAAATTTTGATTTGATTTATGAAAAACAATGATAAAAAATTGCCAATTACGAAAAGTAATAGCTTAAATGTCAGAAAAAGAGTAAATAAACGTTGATTTTTTTTTAATTTTAACCCTTTTATTTTCCCAAAGCCTATAAGTTTTCCAATAATATATCATTTCCATGCAGGCTTGTGCACGGTCTGGAAATGCCCCTCCCCACTTTATTTGAGGATTTCCCCCGTCCCCCGTTTTATTGCCCCCCTCCCACCCAAAAATAAAAAAGTAATCAAAAATTATGAAGAAAAAGCATAAAATGCTTAAAAATTAAATAATTAGGTAGATAGAGCTTTTTTCAAATTTTTTTTAGATTTTTATTCTTTATTATATTCAATATATAATATAAATTACTTATTCTAAAAAATTAAATTACTTACGTTTTTAGCTGAAAAAACCAAAAAAATTGAATTTAAAAAAGATAAGTTACCTCCAATAGTCAACTTAGAGTTTCAACTTATCTCAGGATTTAAGGTGAGTACCTTATCTTTTAACAACGCAACTTGAGTATGTACCTTAGCGAGTTTTGAACAATGCATAGTTAAGGTGGCTCCGATTTAACCCCTTATTTGTTTTTAATAACCCACAATCTAACACCTCAAAAATATTTTGTTTTAAAAACCAGATCCACCCTGCACCTCTAGATTTCAAAAATTTGCAAAACCAGCAAGTACAGAAGGACTCCCTAGGACTTCCCTCCCAGAATTAAAGATGCAATTTACCCCGGGTAACCAACCACCCACCCCCTCCTTCCTCATTGGCTGCCACAACTATACTCAGTTGGAGTTAAGATGCTATTTTTACTTTAAAAATAACAAAAAATGAGTTATTTGAACAATAATGCTAATTAAAATGATTAAAACGACTTTTGGTTTCAAAGTGTTGCGGAAATGGAGTTTTACTTTTTTGTTTTTCTTATTTTTGTTTAAGCATTAGAAAGAACTGATTTTTTTATAGTTTTTTGAAGTATTTTTTAGTTTTAAAGTGCTTAATATTAAAATAATCTCATTTTTACTATTTCAGATGGGCATTTTTTGAAGTTTATTATGCAGTAAGTGTGTTTTTTTAATAAAACATGTTGCTTGTTGATTAAATTTTTTTCTTTTAGATAGAAAAAATATTCTTAAAAGTTAACCATGTTTAATGACTAAATATGCAGTACAAGGGCAACTTTAAAACTGTAAATTTAACGCTAAAAAAGTATAAAAAAAGTATAAAAAAAGCTAAAAAAAACTGATGAAATAAAAATGTCAAAAAAGTCCTTAATGTTGAGTTTTTACTATAAACCTAGGAGTGCCATGCTAAGATTTACCTTAAAAAGGAATATTTTTTAAATTTTCAAAAATGTCCGTATTTGTCAGTTTGGCAAAAGCTAAGGCTAAAGTGCTTTGGTACTAAACCTTTTTTTGGGCTTAGTACTAAAGCTAAGGCTAAATGAATTTTAGACCTTTAGTACTAAAGCTAAAGCGCGGCTAAAGTGAAATTTCCCGGCAATGCACACTCGTAGATTAGACTTTTGTCTAACTATTTCAGAACTTTTATTAAAATTTGAGCGAATCATTTTTTTTTTAATTTTTTTTGATTCGACGCTGAGAAACTACATTTTGAAACGTTTGTTTAAAATTAGCTTTTACAAGAGGGGACAGTAGCCAAGTGGATATAGCGTCGTACTTGGATACTTGGAGCCGTAGGTTTGAGTCGTTTAAACGTTTAAACGTTTAAAGCGTTTAGAGGTATTACAGAATGGCTGTTTTTTTAAACATGAGGTATAAAGGCGAAAACTTAATATTAGCTGCAAAGAACACGGTTTATTAAATATTTAGTTTGTTACACTCTGATTGTTCTTTAATTTTAATTGTTGAAAATAGTTTAAATTTAGAATTTTTAATAAAACCTTAATTGTGCTGCTATTTTGCAATAAGTTCCGTTTTTCAATAAATTCAAAAAATTTTGCTAGAATTTCTCAAAATCAGAAACATTAAATAAAAAAAAACAAAATAAACATTTGCTATGTTTAAAAATAGTTTGAAAGTAAAACAAATTGTGTTATACCTGTGTAGTATTGTATTAAACAATAAAATAAAAAATAAATAAATCAGTTGTGTGCCTCTTTGTATGGTATTATACCCTTTGATCCCTCCCTCTTTATATCACAGGTGTAAAATCTGACAGCCCGCGTGCTAAACTGGGCGGGCATTAAGAGGCATATGTCATTGCGCAGCTAAAACTAGTTTATTATTTTATTTTTAATTTGATTCGAAAAATTGGTGGACTAGCCTTGAGAACTGCTCTAAGAATAGAGCAGGAAAAAAGGACGATTTCTCCCTGGCGTATGCTTAGACAGAAAAGACGTGGACTAGTCTGTGATGGAGATTATGTGGACCATAGGAAAATTACATTTGATTTTTGCAGCTGCCCACTGAATGAGAATTTCCACCAAATGATAATGATTTGTTTGTAATAAATTCAACATTAATTTATTACACAGCACTGTTGCATTTTTTCTTTAGTCTAATAAAATCTCACATGAAAAAATCATACTCACTGTAATCTTTGACAAGCGCGAAGTCGCTACTCTCTTCGCCCATTTGGTGATTTTTAACCAAATAGCAGGTAAAAAACAACCAAATATTGTTACACATCCAGACCAATACAGGTTTCTGTACTTTCTTACCAAGTGGAATTTTTTAAATTTAATCATTTTGTGTTTTTTAACTAACAATTTGGTTGATTTTTCCAAACTATTGGGCAATTTTAAACTAAGTAGTAGCTTTATTATCTGATGCTTGATGAGTATTTTCGCCAGCTATTTTACCAAATATTTGATAACTTTTTACCAAGAAATTGTTATTTGTATTATGCAAATTACACGAATTATTAATACAAAGTGTTTTATTCATCTGATCCATTTGATCCACTTGATCCACTTGATCATAACGCAATGCAAACAAATACACCAACAGAGCAAAAACTGTTAAGCATAACTTTAAGCGACGCAGATAACACTACAAAATACCAGGTATATAAGATAAATATTAATTAAACCTTAAAGTTTTCCAGGGCAAACATAACAAAGCCATAATTTTTATAGTATTGAGTATAATAAAAATTTTATATAGAAACGTTTTACTGAAACGCCTAATAATTTATTTACAATAAAAACATAGCTGATAAATTATTAGTTTTGTATTCAATTAAAACTTATTTGATTATTCAGTAATTATTCATTTGACTCGTTTAAACAACTACTGCATATAAAATACGCATATAATTTTAAGAAAATTCCCCCAGGTTTTAAGTTTCCGTTAAAACATAAAGAAGTTTTTGCTTTGTTGAGCGTTATCACATATGAGACAATATATAAAAACGTTGTATTTTAGCTACAAAAAGCATAACGTCACTTGAAAAAATTTCGATAGCTAAGTTAATTTTTGTAAAGATTTGATTTGGTCAGTTCACATTTATTTTTTTAACAAGTTGTATTAAACCATTTATATATACAACTTAAAACAGCTAAACCCAAAGGGAATGGACAAAAATAATGCTATTTAAATTAGTTTAGTGTTCCTAAATCTTAAATTTTATTTAAAAATGCTATTTAAAGGATTAGAAAAAATTCTTACGTCCATCCAATAGCTTTTTTATATTTTTTTTCAAATCATTTAGTAGATCCCGAAACCTAACGCGGACATCTTCTTTATGTATAAAGAAAATGTTGCAAAAACTCTAAACCCCCAATTGAAGCATAATAATAAAAATTCTTAAATTAGGGTGTTAAAATCCGTGCGCACATAATATCGTAGCCCCTACAGTTTTTAGTTTCATAACATTTTTAATTTTAACAGAAATCTCAACGAAACTACAAATATTTTACTTCTAAACGAATTAACACCGAAAAATATTTCATTTTTTTTTACAAAGTATACCTACAAAAGCCATTTTTTACAAGTTTTAGAATAATTACATGAACATGAGGCGAAAAATCAATTTACTTTTTTTATATCTACAAACAAATAAAATAATGCGTTTGCTATTAGAAACTGCTCACTAATTAGTAAAATTTGCTTAATTTTTCAGAACAATTGTTAGTATTCAATGTACAAAATTTCAAGCCTTCTTACTTCACCAACTGAGGTTTAGAGAGTAAACAAAATCGCCGAGCTTTGCGGGCAGAGACTGTATTCATCACCGGCTCCTAAACCAACTCTGGGAAACTCTCCAGTTTTTGATGACAAGATTTTTGATGAAAAACTGCGGAGAAGAGAAAATCAAAAATTTATTGTGATAAAAAACCTTCCAGAGAATGGGAATGACGAGGAAGATAAAAGAAAGACCGAAACAATTCTAAAAGAACTCTTTGGCGAGTCCACATCTCCACCGCCGGTTAACTTCAGTTTTAGAATGGGTCGGCCCAAAGAAGATGATTATCCTCGATTGCTAAAAATCGCTTTTCCAAGATCGCACGATCGTCTCGAAGTTTTGAAGCGATCTTGGAAACTAAAAAAAATCGGAAAATTTTTCTGGGATCCATATCCGCCCCAGTTACACCCAGGCGGAAAGACAACGCCTCACTGAGTTATACAATGAGTGCAAAGCTAAAAACTCCGAAGCAGGAGAAAAAAAGTTTTACGTCAAATATGTTGGTTTTAGCCCCGATGATTTTTATGTTGCTCCCTGGTTTAACAAAATAAGTAATAGCTAGGTAACTGTGAGTACAGGTCTTTCGTGTAAATTAATTAATGCACGTAGTTTGAAAAACAAAATCCCACAACTTTTAGGTGTTCTAGCCTTAAACAATTTGGACCTTTTATGTGTCACAGAGACGTGGCTAGATAGTACTGTCTCAAATGCTTGTTTGCTTACTGATAATTACACTGTAATAAGGCGCGACCGAGCTAAACAAGTTGGTGGCGGAGTCTGCGTTTTTATTAAAAAGTCACTTAAAACAGCTCAAGTCGAAATACCAAAAAAATATGCAGAGTTAGAAGTGGTTTGTTTTGATATATTTATCAAAACTAATAAACAACGAGTCATATGTGTTTACAGGTCTTGTAATGCGAATATAAATTCAGAACAGACAGTATATATTTTAAAATTACTTGGCGAACTTATAGAGTTTTTGAGTGCAGTGGAACAACCGTCTGTGTTATGCGGGGATTTTAATTTCCCAAAAATATGTTGGAGAACAAACACTTTGCTTTCCGGGTGTTTTACCACCTTGGCTCACGAAATGTTTCTGGAGATTTGTATACAAAATGGATACACTCAATTTGTAAAAGAACCTACTCATAATTCTGGAAATACTCTTGACTTAGTTTTATCTAACAGAAGCCAATCCATTTTAAACTTGAAAGTATCCGAACCATTTACGTCTAGCTGTGACCATCTTAGTGTTGATTTTTTACTTGATATTCATCCGACGCGAGCAAAAAAACAAATTAATACTTTTAGAAATTTTAAAAAAGGGGATTTTAAGGCAGTTAACGATTACCTTAAAAGTGTTAATTGGAAATCTATAGTAGCTTCAGCTGGCTCCATAAATGAGCTGTATAATAAAATTTGTGAAATCAATCGTTTTTGCATAGAAAATTTTGTACCATTAACCAAACATCTGGTAAAGCGAATTGAATACCCTAAGGCAATAAAAAGGCTTTATAGACGCAAACGCCATCTTTATAGACTATCAAAACGAACTAAAATTGGTAAAGATTTGTACAAAACTTGTGCAAAAGCTTATGAAGAATGTGTAAATGACTATAATGAGGAATGTGAACAAAACATAATTAATTCTGGCAATATAAACAACTTTTATAATTATGCTAAGTCCAAAATGAAAGTAAACTCTGATATTTCACCGTTAAAAAAAGAAGACGGTAGATTTTGCCTAGCTGTAGACCCGGTAAAGAAAAAGCAAAACTTTTAAATTTATTTTTCAGTAGTGTTTTCACAAAAGATAATGGTACCACTCTCTGATTTTAACAAAGAAAAAGTACCTGAAAACGTTGGCTTAAATTCGATACGTTTTTTTTTTCCAGCTAAATGTTGTTTCGCAAAAAAAAATGAAAAAGTTGCCTCCTAAAATATCAAGTTCTCCTGACCCTATCCCGGTATTCCATCGTATTATTGGAAAAATGTTTGGGAAACTATGTCTCCAACGCTCGCAATATTTTTTGAAATGAGCATGATGTCTAGCACAGTTCCTAATTTTTGGCGTGACGCAATTGTAGTTCCTATCTATAAAAAAGGCTTAGCTAGCTTAGCTTCAAACTATAGACCAATTTCCTTAACATGTATTTCCTGTAGGATTATGGAATCAATTATCCATGACGAAACGTTATCCTATTTGTATAAACACAAACTCATTACTAAGCAACAATATGGTTTTCTGGCTCGGCGTTCTACGGGTCTGCAGTTATTAAGCACTCTAAACGACTGGACTTTAGCTTTAGACAATAAAAAACTTATCGATTGCGTATATATTGATTATAAAAAAGCCTTTGATAGTGTTTCGCACTCCAAACTTTTAATTAAGCTAAAAGGATATGGTATTAATCATGAATTATTAGCTTGGTTTGCTAGTTATTTGTCGAATCGTAGACAATGCGTTTCTGTAGAAAATCAAATTTCAGACTTTGTTCCAGTAACCTCAGGCGTGCCTCAAGGTAGCGTCATTGGACCTTTGCTTTTTTTGTTGTTTATCAATGACATGCCTGAATGTTTGGAAAATGGTACAATTGCTAAAATCTATGCAGACGATACCAAACTTTATAACATAAGAGAAAAAAATGAAAGCACAGATAATTTCGAAAAGTCTTTAAAACAATTTTCTAGCTGGTCAAAAAAGTGGCAGCTTTACATTGCTTATGATAAATGCTCTACTTTTTGTTTGGGCCGTGAAAATAATGCCCCAAATTTTAAATTAGACGATAAAATTTTAGAAAATGTAAATCAAATAAAAGACCTTGGAATCCTACTTTCCAATGATCTGAAATCTACGTCACATTGTGTAAACATAGCAAAAAAAGCTTCGGCAAGAGTTTCCTTGATATTTCGAATATTTTGCACAAAAAACAAAGATATTTTAATCCGCGCTTACACAACGTTTGTGCGTCCACTGCTTGAGTACGAGACTCCGGTTTGGTCACCTTACTTAAAAAAATATTGAAAAAATCGAAAATGTGCAGCGCTTGTTTACTAGGAAACTTTATGCAAGATGTTTACTCCAAAAACCTTGTTACAGTGAACGTTTATCAGCGTTAGGAATGGAAAGTCTTGAATTACGAAGAATTCGAAATGATCTAGTATTTTGCTATAAGATATTACATAGTACTATTGACGCAACTTCGTCTGAATTTTTTGAATACAACTGCGCTAATAAAACAAGAGGACACGATTTAAAACTAAAAATTCCTTTTTCTACCTTAAACTTGCGTAAATTTTTCTTTTCTTCTAGGGTTTGCACCATCTGGAATTCACTTAACCAAGATTTAGTTAGATCATGTTCCGTTAAGGCTTTTAAATCAAAACTCAACAAAGAAACTTTAAAAAAATGGACCAAAATTTTTTAATTTCTGAGAAAAAAATTGCTCTGTACTCACCTTTTTTTATCATTGTGTTTTGTTTTTATGACTATTGTATACTATGTATTCTTTTTTTTTCAAACTAAATTTATTGTCATAAGTGTATATATGTACTACTGTATATTATACCGTGCAATAAATCTTTATCTATCTATCTATCTACTTTTTATTTATAATTTTTTTTTGTTTTATTATTACTACTCTTCTGGGCAGTGGGAAAATCCAAATGAATTGTGATATCTAAATTCCATCCCTCCCTAGCCCACTTGTTTTTTTTTTTTTTATACCCCCACACAAAATACCCCCCCTTTTTTGTAAAGAAAAATTTTTTTTTTGACGGGTGTACGATTTTATATTTTATTATTTTTTTAATTGTTTATTCTTTTTTAATTTTGCGTAGTAACACCCCTCCCCCAAGTGTTACTCCCCACTAGTGGTCAGTAGTAAAAGACGCCCTAAAGTAAAAAATCAGCCCATATGGTGCAGTGGTAGCGCGCTGGAATGATAACAACAGGCCTGGAAGTCAAGGAAAAGAGACTGGGGTTTGAATTCCTGTATGAATAAAATTTGTGACGACCCATAACTGGAGGCGAGATAAGACGACGATTTTTGGAGATAGAGAAAAAATACTTGTACCGGGATTCAAACCCGAGTATCCTTTCCTTGAATTTCAAGCCTGTTGTACTTGGTCCGGCACGCTACCACTGCACCATACGGGCTGATTGTGATTTACTTTAGGACGTCTCTTATACTCGCCAGTAGTTGTGAGCAGGCCCTGTGCCAGGGGGGCCAGGGGAACCATGACCTCCAGTCAACCCCTTTTCTGGGTTCGGTGGGTAAAAATAAGGAAAAGGAGGTAGGTCAAGGGGGGTCGGAGTAAAAGCGAAGGTAACTCCATTATGAACCCTGCTTCTCCCTACTTTCTTTCTCGGGGTATGGCAAAAGCGGATTCTGCCGTCTGGCTGCCTTGAATTTGATGTGAATAGGTATTTTTAAGCCCTAATTTTGCTCAAATCAAAAAAATTTTACCTCCGGCGGTTGGGGGACACCCCCAGACCCCCCGGCGGACGCTTCGCGTCCACCTGGCACCGCTTCGCGCCGCAAAATGCGGCGCTTTGGCCGCATTTATATTCCGTTTTCAATTTTCTAGTTTGGCCCCCTCCTTTCAAAATTCCTGGCACAGGCCCTGATTGTGGATCATCACATCTGGAAGGGACGTTCAACGTCACAAAAGATATAATGTCAGCGTTTTTTTATTTTTTATATTTTTAGATAAAAATTTCATAAAATTTACAAACAGCTAACAACGCGACTGGATTTGTTTCGAAAACTTATTCTGCAATAATAAATGATAATTTATATAATTATAATAATAAAATATTTTAAATTAAAATTGCATTTAAACATAAACGTAGAGGCAATTTGTTAATTATTACCAGTAGTAAACGTGAAAGGTGTGGATGCTGAAAAAGTTCCTGGAGTTGGGCTTCCACTCGGCCCTAAAGTTAACGACCCTGCTGACGTCCTTTTTGTCGGTTTTATTGTAGGATAATAAGTAAAAGAAATAAGCTAGAAAGAAAGTTTCAACAAAATAAAAATGTGTTATGGGGTCTATTTCATAAAGACGTTTCTAAATTTTTATTTCACTAATCTCCGCTTATTTTTTGTAAATGACATGATAAAGATATACGACAGGGGAAATATTGATTAGTCAGTGGAGATCAGATGACGTGTTCGCGATCAATCAGCGCAGAGCACCGCGCGGAGATACTCCACCTGAATTACAAGTCGAAAAACCTTTATCGTATATTTTACCAAAAAATAGGCAAACATTTGTAAAATGAGAATTTACAAAGGTTTTTAGGAAACAGGCCCCTGAACACAAAAAAATAATTACATGCACTGGCGGCAGGACCCGTACGTAGTTTGGACTTGAAACAGCAACTAAAGATAGCAGGTTTTTGCGACTAGTTTCATGTAGTCATGATGAAATTAGTTACAGTCCTATAGTTCCTTCCT
>JASAMX010007684.1:0-20844 GCA_030248175.1 Microlaimidae sp. YZB2_3 | reverse complement strand
CTCTTGTGTTGCTTGCTTATTAGAAATTGAGTTTTGCTTTTCATTACAAACCGAACTGTAGTGCTGCCGAGAGAAAACATTTTCATGACATATAATTACAACACCCCATACATCAATTAATTGTATGCACAATTATTTTGTAAATTTATAAAACTTAGGGAATTTTTTAATAAGATGTAATTA
The DNA here is from genome assembly GCA_030248175.1 of Microlaimidae sp. YZB2_3. Lineage (NCBI taxonomy): Eukaryota > Metazoa > Nematoda > Chromadorea > Desmodorida > Microlaimidae > Microlaimidae sp. YZB2_3. The sequence goes on along the minus strand of JASAMX010007684.1, from coordinate 20,661 downwards.
TAATTTACTTCAAAATTGTGATTAATTGTAATTATTTTAATACAAAATTTAAAATCCTCAGTGAAAACTGTCAAAAATATTGTAGACAGTAATTTGTAAAAGTTTGCAATACTATGAACTATTCAAACGAAAAAACTGCAATGATTTAGTTTGCAGAACTCTCATTTAGTTAGCAAAAGCCTACAAGGAATTCTGAATGATTTCCGGTTATTTCAAATCATGTGAAGGGTTGCTACTCATGTAGAATGTCCATAGGGTTTGATATCAGTAAATATCACATCACTAACAAGCATCTGGCTGGAGGATAGCGCCTAAATACAATTTTCTCAGATAGGTTTAAATGAGTGATAGCTATGAATAAGCCAATAGTGGGAAAATAATACAAGGAACGGCTTGTGAAGCTATTCTAAACTGACCATAACAAACAAACACACAAAAACCCTTCTTCACAATTTAATAAGAAAGGTAGCTTGTTAAAATTATATTACAAGTATTATTGTATACAAGCATGAATTATGGCAAATTATTCAAATGTAAGCATTTTAACCGAAAATATAAAATATAGGCTGGAAAAACATCGAACTTTTGCTACGGAGCAGACAAAAAAAAGTTAATATATGTATAAATATGTGTTAAAAGTACATTACTAACAAAGAATTCATCATATCACACAACAACAAAATAGTAGAAAAAACAACAACAACAGATTGCAGATTAAATGAATTATTGTTTTAGACGCAAGTTTTTATAACAATAAAACGTTATTGCAGTACCAGGTAGTGAAACTAATAAGATTTGGATTTTTTACACGGTGAATAACCACACCAGATATTGTATTTTAAATAAAATATTAAAAATATAATAACAAAATTGATAAAAATCAATCAAAAAAACATATATATTTTTCTTGATTGTGGCGCAGAATAAACGTGATACATAAATCTTTAAATATCAGGAATATATGCAATTATAACAAAAAGAAAAATCTACGTCGCAGTTTTAACATGGGCTGGAAGGAAAAAATCGCTCATAAAACTATCATAGTTACGCTTATAGTCTTATAGCAAATGACCTATCAAAGTGATTCGCTCTATTTAACCGTTAAGAATAATTGTACCTTTAACAGCAACTTTTTCCAAGTAATTATTGTTCTTTTTAATTTTAACTTTAGCAGTGACTCCCAGATTAAATTTATTTATTTTTTAGGCGTTCAAAAACCTAAATACTGAACAATTAAGTTAATTCAAAAAGTCTCAAGAGTTGAAATTGTCTTCTTATTGATTTTCCTTTAAAATAGTTAAAAAACTTATACTAATATATAACAGCAAATATTTTTCTGCTAACTTAAAAATATCTGAGAAATAGGATACGCCACGATTCAATGAGTCACTTAAATCTTTAAATACTTACTTAACTCTTGTTATAAAAATTTTCTTCGTTTGTCAATGTCACATTACGCGTTCTAAAATTGTTGCTTAAATAAGATTATAAACTGATGGATGACATAGGGTAAGATAACCGAACACACTATTCTTATAAAAACTATTAAAAATTAAAACAAGCAAAAGTTTAACCATTTGTTGAATTCAAAATGCTTTTTATAAAAATTCAGTTGACCTGCCACATAAGAAAACTGAAAATATATTTGTATTTGAAATCATTATTTTTAAAGTATAAAATCGCTTCTGGTAAGAAAATAAATAACTATAGTTTAGAAAAGCGGCAAATCAAATCTCAAATTGGTTTAACTTCGAGGCGTTGATTATAATGCAGAATAAAGCTAAATCATTCGCGAACAGTAGAAAATAAAATTTTCAAAGAAAGTTCCATTGACAAACGCTTTGAGATTTATTTTATTATTGCCACGCCGTTACAGATCGGTCCGACTTTTGGCAATTTAGAAAAATTCTGGAAAATGATTTTAAGCCCACAATCACAGATCGGATAAAATTAGCTGTTCGCACTATTTTTAGAACAAAAATAGGAACATTAAAAAAATTATATTAAATGGATTTCTTTAGTTTTCAACATTTATTCGTTGATGTTTCGGAACCCAACAGAATTATAATAAGACAACAAAACTAGTTTTCTAGACAAAAACCAAGTTTTTTTTCTTTATTATTTTTATTTAGGATTCAATTTATTTTAACCGGAATTTTTTACTTGCCGCCAACTTGTTTGCAATACTAATTTTTGCTACCTGATACTTAATAACCTAATAATCCTCTTCGTTCTACTTGTTTCCTGACTTACCCACCTTTTTGTCAAGGATACCGATGCTTATAACTGTCTCCTAAAAAGTGAACATCTTAACATAAGGGGATCACTTGCCTTCTATTTGCTTCTGATATTCTGATAAAGCTTCAGATATTTTTGCCTTTTTTCTATTGGCCTTGAAGATTTTTGAATTTCATATGTAGGGTATCTGACTTAATTTCGACCAGGCCTTAATTTCGGCCACCAATTTAGGCTGTTAGAAAATTCACTTATCTTTAAAACACAAAGGAACTAGCACGAAAGTAACTGGATGAATGTTGAATAAAGTGTTTTTGCAAAACCTTTTTATTTGTGTTATTCTGCATTATCAAGATTTTCATACAAAAAGTGTTTTTTTGTCATTTTTTAAATTTTTGTTTTGTGTTTAAACTGCATCAAATTTTGAACGATGCACTATATAATCTTAGAATATCTTCTATTTAAGGCTCAAAATTGTTAAATTTCATGTTTTGATATTTTTTTCAAAATCACTTTGCAATGCGTTTAACTAACTGCGCATTTTAAGATTCTGGTAATTTCGGCCACCCTAAAATTTTGTAAAAGAACCTGCCGTTTTTTTCTGTTTTCAAATATCATCGTACTACCGTATTTATAAAGATTTTTTTTTTGCTTGTTTAACTTTTTTTGACGTTTTTTAAGCTAAAAATAAAAATTGAACAAAAAATACAAGTTATTAAAACTTGTTTTTTATGGTTTTGACATAATTATATTAAACCTTGCTAATAACTATTAAAAATTGCAAACGGGAAAAATTAAGTTATATGTACGCCAAAATCAATACCTAAGGATAAATTTGCAACCTTTAAAAATTTTTATTGTTCGTTTTGGCAATAGTTACACCCAGTTTTTTCTAGGTAGCCGAAGTTAATGGCTCGGGCCTTAATTTCGGTCACTATAAAAAAACTTTAAACCTCCACTGTTCTTTAAGAGTAAAAGAAATTTTAAAATTTTGCACTGGAATAACAAAAATAGCTGTCGTTTGATTTTTATACCAAATTTTGGGTCGATTGGAAAAACAAGAAAAAACTTATCCAAAAAAAAAAATAAAAAAGGTGGCCGAAATTAAGTCAGTTACCCTAAGTGCAAGTTTTCGGTAAAAATTTTGAAAACATTTTCACGGTACAAGATACAGGTACAGCACTCTTGGAACCGTAAGTAGAATATTGAGCTGTCAAAAAACTTTAGTAGTTTGGATCTGTCAGAAAATTTTAGAAACTTTCAGCTGAAAACTATGGGAACTTGAAGCTGTAACAAACAGGCCTGAGAGTTTAGGTTTTTTCTAGTCAAAAGTATAGGTTTATAAAATAGCGACTTTAAACTTTCGTTTTCAAGTTCGCCACCTATACGGTTTCAAGCTCCTTACTTTGGAATCAAAATTCAAACTCTAAGTTCCCTTGGATTTCCAGGGGTTATTTTTGTATTTAAAAAAATATAATGCTAAAATAATGTCTGTGTGTGTAGCAAAAACGACAAATTTACCGTTTTTCAAATGCTTATCAAAACGAAAATTCGTAAATATCACTTGATTTTTTTAGGTTTCTCAATTTATAAGATAATGACAAATTGGATTCGAAAAACTTGGAGTCGAAGAGAAATCGAAGCCGAAAATCCGAAACCTGGAGTCGGAAAAGAAGAATGTCGAAAAAAAAACCATATCATGAATTTCAGATTATTATGCTAAATAGTTTAACATTAAACTTATTTTAGGTATTTTTTTATATTATTAAACGTTAAAAAAAATTATATTATTAAAATTGTTGCAATTAGCTTATATTTTGCAGGAATTTTCAAAATTTTAAATATTTCAAAGACTAATCCGAATTCTAGATATTCACGTTTATTTGTCTTTCTCTGAATTTTTGTTTTTTTTTGCTCACAAAATAAAAAAATATCATACAAAATGTTTCAATAGTATAATCAGTCAACATTGCTACAAACGGACACCGCATGGTTCTTATAAAATAAAAAGTTATATGAAATAATGAAATAGGTTACAATTATGCGTCGGGCTCGTAATAAAAGAACTCAATTTGATAGGCATTATTTACTCATTACACGACCTTTTACTTTTACATAAGTGGACGCCGCGGGGGAAAATAATATTTCAGCAAAACTTGCTAAAACTATAGTAATTCCTCAGGACAAGAGCTCCGAGACAAATAAAAGAATTGTGGCGGTAAAAAAATTTAAAAAATTTATCGGGGAAAACAAGATGCGAAAGTACTTATCATTTGAAAATTTTATTGTGCTTATGTGGGGTTAATTTCAGTGTTTATACGTTTAAAAAATTTTTGCTGTATTTTGTACAATTTTTTGGTCTAAATAATTGGCGTTATTTTTCATCAAGGTTAATAATATTTGATACGGAGTAAAAAAAACGGGAGCGGCGGACCGTATTTTCGGCCGCTTTCTATAGGAATTCAAGCATGAAATTTGCGCACAAATAGGGGTAAAACACTCGACTTATCTAGGTGTCCGTAGTAAAATGCGGATTTAAATTAGGCTTCCCTCTCTATTTTCTCATAATTCTATCCGGCTCTAAATAGTTGGTTCTGATCAATATAACGGGAGGTACTTCGAGAAATTAATAAACGAGCGTGATAACACCAAATTGAAAGTCAAATCCGTCGTGCACCATACTTTTCCTTAATTAATTTTCGTGAATCTGAAAAATCTCAATTTTTTCGTCTGATTGGGACATAAAATTTATTTTTTTAAAGATTTGCATTTGAAAACAATTCGATGCTTATTACCTTACGTAATTTTCAGTAATCAAAATCAAATAATATTGCCATAAAGCTGTATTAATTTTTTTTCATAAGACCTTTTTAAGAATATGCTATAATTTAGTACGTTGTTAATAAGCCTTTAGGGCCGGTTCACACCGGAGTGGCAGCTGATAGGTGACGCACAGTGCACACAGTTTACACCGCAGCAACAATGAGAGTGTAATGATGGAAACGCGCACGTTCACTATCAGCTATCAGCTGCCACCCCGGTGTGAACCGGCCTTTACTGGATCAATCCCACTGGTTTTTTTTTCGCATGCCGATTTTTTTATATTTAACATTTTTATTAAAAAAAACAAATATTTTTCATAATGAATTATTATGAATTATTCTTTAAATATCTAAATGACATATTTTTTATATTATCTTGTTAGGAATTAACTGTAGCATGAAAAATTAATAGATTTGTTTGTATCGTTTTAAATTCATATAGATCGAACCGGAGTTTCGGATTATATTATCAGTATTTTGTTTTATCTTAATCAGTAAAATGAAAATATATTAAAGTAATACTACATATTTCAAATCATATAAATATACTTCCGATGGTGCTTAATCCTAACCACAATAAAAATTAATTAGATTTTCTCCGTGGGATGTATGGACATTAAGCTATAATTCTTAGTGATTACGATAAACAAAGTTTGTACATTACCCCATAAAAATAAGAGGTAATCCAAAAGGGAGGTTATCGGGAAATTGAGCTTATTGTTAAGCTTTTTTTTCCTATTTGTTTCTCGGCGACAGACTGAGAAAAAAGCGGAATCTTTAAAATCGGCTGTCGTAATCGCTATCTTCCAGCCATGTTTCAAACAGGATGGTAAATAACAAAAAAAAACCGAAAAAATAATGGTCTAGTCCATTTAAGGCCGGAGAAGTAGCGGCAATAGATAAAGAAAAAAAGCACGGCGGTGAAGCATTGGTAAATGGCGCTTATTTATCGTCGAGTGCCGAGATAAAAACCAAATTTTCCTTTCTGTTCAAAAACAAAGCTTAGCATTGCTATACAATTATCATAGTACAAAAAAAAAAGAAGTGATATGTAAAAAATAAAATAAAGTTGGTTTTTTTATAATAAAAACTTTTGAAAAAAGTTATTTTAATTGATGTACATTTAATTAAAATATTTACAAAAATATAAAAACACAAGAATTTTTTTGTCAGTCTAAATAAAGTAGGAAACGGGGGCGGCGATAAAAAGGATCATCGTTTCTTTTTAAACAGATATTATTTATAGACTGTAAGACCTGAAGACGGCAATAGATTAAAACCCCCTTGCTTTAAATAAACAATTGATCATGCGCAAGACACCTTATATGCACAAATCCTTTGAACATTGTTTTTAAAGCGCCAGGCAGTATTAACAGCAAAATAAAATCCAAATCGTATAAATATTTTTGAAATGATTAAAAATTGTCGGTATGATAAAAAAAATTATATATAAAATTCTTTAATTGATATGACACAATTTACATATCGCTTTAATTTTAAATAATGATTTTTTGTTTTATTTTTTCGCATATATAAACCTTAACTTTTTTTGCAAGACTCGGTTTTTTAAAATAAACAAACAAATTAAATTTTAAATGGGTCTTGGAGCAAAGTCTACAATAATATTTGTTATATAATACAATAGAAATTATTAAAAGTCGTCAATTATTTTTATTAAGAAAATGCACTATTTGTTAAAAATATTTTTAAAAAAAAATTAATATAAGTAAATTTTGAAAGAAAAATACATTTCCAAAAAAAATTTCTATGAATTTTTTTTAATAAATTTGTTTTATTTATTCATACAATAATTTTGTTGTAAAAATTTACAGGAAAAAAATCTGTGCGATATTCGTCTATAATTTATTGTTGTTAATTTTAAAAAAATTCACTCTATATATTAATCAAATAACAAAACAAAATAATGGCCACAATAAAAAGCCGTTCTGCAGGCCAAATTATATAATAAAGGTTTTTTTATTGAAATGAATATTATGATCGCATAAATTAAACATAATGGACGTTATTTTATGGGTTTATTACATCGACATGAGATCAAAAAAAAAAATACAGAAGTTAAGACCGCTGTTTCAAATAAATAAACAAGCTTACGTTACCCAGTTTAGCCTAAAGTAATATTTAATTGAAAAAAAATTTTTAAAACTCATTTAAAAGTAACCTTTATTGTACTTTATTTCTAGCAAACGTTGTAGTTTATTTCTAATTTTTCTCGTTTTAACACTTTTCGACAATAGGTATTTTTGCTGTAAAAAGTATTGGTAGTACTAAAAACTTCTTTTGGAATAAATCAAAGTAGATTAAAGATTGAAGCTCTTGTATTTGTTATTTTTGTTCTATTTTTCATCAAAATATATTTTTGATTCAACGTTAAAAAGTAATAAGCTGGTAAACTAAACCGTCGGAATTACTACATTACATACAGCAGTTTTTTCAAAAAGAGTTTTTAAAATTAAGTACAAGAATTAAGATTATACAGCGGTGTGGAAAAGTAATAATTATCGGCTTGAGTGAAACAACAAACCTATTTCTGTGTCGTTGGATTGAGAGAAAAGGTTTTTTTTTGCTGCAGCAGTGGTTGCCGCAACGACTGCGCCAAATACACAAATTCACAGTTGTAATCGGCATATAGCAGTAGGAGATAATCTGCCGGGGACAAGTGGGATCTTCTGGTCAAAAAGGGTCAAACGGGCCACTTCAAACAGCGGGTCAGCCTTTTCTGCAAAAAAGGTTGACATTAGAATATAATAGAGCTGATCAAAGTTTTCTTCTGCATAAAAAACAGTAATGAAAGTACGCAATTAGTCAGGGTGGGTTTAAAAACTAAAATAGAATGCTAAAGCTTTTAGTTTGTTGAAAAGCTTAATGTAATACTTAAACTTATATTCGTATCAGAAAATTTTAAAAAATTCATGGGATTCAGTAATAACGCATGTTTATTGGTTATTCATTGATAAAATTTTGTTTTTAATTGAATAAAAGAGCAAGTGCAAGGTTTTTTTTGATCTATCTATACCAAAAACAAAATTTAACGATAAGTCGAAAAATAAAATTGACGCGAACTAAACTTACTACTTGCATTTTATTAGACAAAAACTAATATTTGAAAAACTTGGAGCTGAAAATTTTGAATTTAAAACTACAAATAAAAATTTTCAGCCAAGCTTAAAATAACCCTTAAATAAAAAATAAAAAATAAAAAAAGCCAACCCTTAAATATACCTGCGAAAAAGACTAAACCCTGAAGCATGAATGGCGAACTTGGAGCTTAGAATATAAAATAACTGTCTTAATGCTAAATGCTTAATATATATATATGATAAAATTATATGCTTAATAAAAAGAACGAAATATTTTTATAAGACAATTCAAAATACTTAAACCTGTCTACATCTACCTAAACCTAAATTTAAACCGTTCTTTTTTTGTTTTTTTTTTGCTCGAAGTTGTTTTATTCAATTTTTGTGGTTTCATTTTCTAAATTTTTGAACGGCTCCAAGCTCCTCAATTAAGTATGGTTCTAAAAACCTCATGCAGAAATAAACCAGGAAGTTTTATGTTTTATAAATCCCGTTTTCGACTGTGATTAAGATGTTTTTGTTAAAAGTGAATTTTTACATTTTTACATTTATTTAACATTCTGGACAGAGTATCAATTTTATTATTTATAATCAAATTATATACTTCAAATAAAAACATTTTATTGGATGGATAATTTTTGGCCCTTGTACATTATAAAAACCATATATAAAAATATAAAAAGAATTGGCACCTTGCACTAGAACTCGGTTTATATGTACATGAAGTATGCAATATACATAAGTGTCACTATAAAAAAAATTACCATATCTCCAACTTATCTTTCGTAGTATGCAGATCAACCGATCGAAATTTCGCGCCTTTTCGGTCCGTTGATTTGCATACTACGAAAGATAAGTAAGAGATACGGTAATTATCCATTATTGTGACGCTTATGTATATTGCATACTGCATGTATAAACCGAGTTCGAGTGCAAGGTGTCTATAAATAAAAATTTTATAGTTATCAATCAAGTTAAAGAATAATGTAAAAAAATATAAAACATATTAAACATTCGCAAATCCAAAATATAAATTGCAGATTGTTTCTTGACAATGACCAATATGGGAGTAAGATAAGTAAAATTTACATAATTTAACAAGAGGTAAAATTTAAAAAAAATTAAGTTGCTTTCTTTACGAAACAATATAGACCAAAATTTCCGTGATAATTCAATTTTAAATGATTAAGTGTTTTTTTTGTGATAATTCTGATATAAATTTAGATAATCGTAAGATTACCAACAGTTTTTGTCAACAAATTAAAAAATTTATGGGAAATATTTTATAAGAAATATTTTTTCAAATTCCAGATCAGAACAAAATGAAAGAAAACTTTTTAAAAGCCGCCATTTATTTCTTCGCTTTTTGAGGGTTCAAGAGCTATTTACCGCAAAATATGGGGAAAAAAGAAGTTCGGAGACGCTGAAAAGTCGGACAATTGGGGTTAAGTAAACGAATTTACAGACACCCTTCACCGCGGGGGACGGTAATAAAAGCTCCCGACACCTGCTCATCCTCCTATTCATGACAATTAGGAATATTTAAAGAAGCCCGGTGAAACGACTATCAAAGAATTTATCCCCAAAGCGAAAAATGTGATTAATTAGATTTTGCAATAAAAAAAACCCTCAAGTCACATATTTTCAAAATTCGGTAGCCGTAAATTTCCAAATTAACTCTCGTTATTTGTTGCAGTCAAAATGCGATCTGATTTTCCGTGGCCTTCTTGTTTGAAAGCTGAGCTTATTATACCTCATGATTTTTAGACAAAATAAATTATCTTATTTATTATTAAAATAAATGTGATTAACATGATGAAGTAAAAAAGTTTTTTATGAGGTGAGACCAAGTTTATAAAAGCTTATTCATTTTTGGTTTATTTTGCAATTGTTAATAAAATAAAAAAGACATTTGCTAAAAAATTAGGTGAATATTGTGTATGAATTTTGTTTATATTCGAGTGATGTTCCCCAGAGCTCCGAGCTCCGGAGCTTTGAAGCAACCCCTGGAGCTCCGGAACTCCGGGGCTCCTCCCAATTTTTATACTAATTCCATAAATAATTAACGAGTGATTGCACAGATTGTTTTGTGAAAATTTTTTTCCAAAACTTTTTAAAATCAATAAAAATAGTTCTACGAATGCAATGGAGTAGTGTGAAATGTATCTCAATCTTAAATAAGTCTCAAATCGCTCATTTAACGGGCGGAGCTCCGGAGCATGATAAGAACATCACTAGTGGAGGTAAGAACATCACTAGTGTGTATATGTTTTGTGATCACTATAGTTTTTTTTAGAATGTTTTCATCAAAATTCGTCATCTAATAGATTTATTTATTTAGAATGTAGCGTGCTTATTTAAATAATGAAATCAGAGCGGAGAAAAAAAGATAAACCTCGTTTTTACACCTGTCTAAAAATTATAAGATTTTTTAACGGTTGGAGCGGATCTTATATTTCTCCAAGCTTTTTGGTTAATGGGACTATGGGATTAGCTAACAAAGCGTCCAAAAAACCACGCGGTCGCGTGTGTGTGTCCAGTGCACCCTATATTTACCGAATTATGTAAGAGCAGAAGTCATTTTCACCAAATATATAGGATTATCCGTCTTAGAATGGAATAAGGTTTGCCAGTTAATGCAAATATTAAGTATACCTTATAAAAATTACCATTTAGCAATAAAATTGCATACATATGTATTGGATAATTTAGATAAATCACTTTAAAGATATTTTATTAAAGTATTACACGAACACATGTGTTTTCTAAATTACTTAACCTGGTTTACCTATAAATAAAAAAATATTATCATTTATTACATATCAATATAAACACTGGTGTGTGGTGAGGTTTCTAATCTCCAATATCATTCCCTGGGGCTGCGGCCATTTAAACGGGGGAATATTTAGAGCTCCTCTGCTTAAATGACAAATTTTAAGTTTAGTTACTTTATATAAGTTTTAAGTTATGCTAATAGCATTTTTAGAAATATGTATTTTTATCGTTGTTAATATGTTTTGAAAATCTAAAGTGTTATTTTTTTACTATTTGTGAAATTAGTTCAAAATATGACGGAGTTTTGAGATTATCTACGAAATTCCGATTTAATAGTTTTATTTTGTACTTTCAGAATGCATAATTTGGTGATGTCGGATTGCCAAAGTTTTGAAGGCAGCCTTTTACATACTTTCTACCTAATTTTTTTCATCTTAAATTTTACTGCGTCTTCTCTGCCTCACATCTGTGTCCTAACTAGCTTTATTATGAACTTATCACCTTCGACCTGCCTAATATCTGCCTCCAACACATTTTAGTTGCGTCCTACATTGCACTTACATACCATCAACCTGTCTCCTTCCTTTTAGGCTCTGAGGCAGGTTTTGGGCTTTTTCCCTGGGGGGGGGGGTTTTTTTGGGCTTCCCCGTTTTTTTGTTTTTGCTTCGTCTTTTGGCTCGTTTTTCGTAAATGAACCGTCAAAAATAGACATAAAAATAAATTTTTCCACATAAAAAAGTTACATACAGCATAAAATAAAAGGTTATCGCAAGAACAAAACGTAACTTAGCAGGCACGGTAGGGGCTCTTTGAGGGGTCTGGTGGTTTTTTTGTGTTTTGAGATGTGAAATATTCGGTTGCGCCGTTAGTAGTGCATAATGTTGGCCTTTGTATCCTTCATTAAGCAAATTATAAAATGAACGTGATTGTAACGAATTATTTACACTGGGTTTGTTTAATATACAAACAGTCATAGCCACAATTGTAATACATGCATAGTAATTAATTCTGAAATGTATTGAAAAAGATATAATGATGGCACGAGCCACGATATTATAGGATGACAATCAGGTTGTGCTTCAATATTCTTATAAGATTTGGTGTTTTTATACAATCACTGCTACGGTATTAGTTAATGTTTTATTTACAAAAATATGTAAGTTTATGCTTAAGCTAACCTTATAAGCTTTAAACGAAAACAATCGAACCAAAAAAGTGTTGCAGATATTGGTAGAAATAAAAAATCAGCGTATAAAAACAGTACATTGGATTGTTTGTTACCCGCGTCTGGTTTTTATGGTTAATATCATTTTACCAATCTTTACTTATGATAAAAAGTTTATATTAGTAAACAATCCAAATACTTTTTCGTTTAAAAAATTCTTAAAAACCGTTAAAGTTTATAAAAAATAACAAAATTTACAAACAAAATGGTCTAATAGATCTAATATAAAAAGAATTAAAGTGGAAAAATAATCAAATAGAATAAATAATAAATAACTATAATGAGAAGGCTGAAAACTATTTTTTAAACTACATGTAACGTGTTTAAGGTTATTTTATGATTATTACCCGTATTTTTAATAAAACAATATTAAAAAATTGATATTGTTTAAATTTTTTAAAAAATACATTGAATTGAACTTAAAGCATGTTTTTAATAAAAAAATTTTGGTCAAAATATATAATTTAATTTAAAAAATATAAAAATTAGTATAAGTACAATAACATGTGCTGTGGCAAAAAATGAAATTAAAATATATCGTTTAACAATGTTCAAAAGTTATAAATATGTGGCTAAAAGTCTTGGCTTAACTAAACAGTAATATAATTTTCGTATAAACTTATTTTTTGCCAGCTTTACGCCATATATCATATACGATTGTGGTCCCATTTAGTTAAGGAACTACAAGATTTCGATTATAATTTATCACTTATTATAAAGATATTGCTAAAAACCTGATTTTGATTCTAAAAATATGCAGATGTTAACATCAACCTGACACTTTGAAAAAAAAAAACAAACTAAGTATTAAACCAGCAATTTGGAAGAGTAAAATGCCATATTTTACTTTAAAAAAGCAGTTTCTTCACTAGTAGAAATATATCGCGAAAAAAACCATGATTTATTATCCTGCTATAAAAGGAAAAAGGCATAGATTAGAAAATCGCTCGGTGTGTTTATTCGTTATGTTACGCTTAAATTGTGAGAAATTTATTCCCAAAACAGGATAAAATACTACACAATAAAAGTAAAAATTCATTTTGTTATCAAGGTTTTTTTACAAGGAATATATTTTTTACATCTTACAATAAACAAATTAATCATGATTTTGTAAAGTATACATACATTAATATAATTATTTGTTTCTATTGAATTAAAAGTTTGGTTAAACTTTTGCATTAATTATACCTGCCATTCACTGCTCTATCTCACTTTCTGATTTTCATTCCAAAAAGTTACTAAGGTAAATACCGCCAATTATCATGCTGCGCAACTATAAAAATTTTAAGGAAGAACGGTTCCCTAGCTTTAGAGTTTTCCCTATTTATTTTCCCCCAAAACGTAAAAAGCATTCCCTGATTTGAACAGTTTTGTTGCAATTATTTTCAACGATAGCATACATGTTTTAAAAAAATTTTAGTTTTCAAAAAATATAAAATGGTAATGTGACATTGCTATTAAATTGATTAATTTAATTAATATTCAAATGAGGTGAAGTTTCAAAACTTCGTAGCATAGAACTACGGGAATATCACTATTATTATAGATAAATTTTATTTTTATTCACTTTCACTAAAACGCTTCTTATTGTAAAATCCAGTATCAACTTAAATATAAAGAAAAATTAAAAAAGCGAGATGTTAGAATTTTAAACAATCCACAAAAATAAGCCCGCACAAAGTTTTATTTTAAACAAAGCAATAAATCCATCATTCATTTTCTAAGAATCTTGGCTAATACTAAGAAGCGTATCGACACCTTTACAATAGTCTTGTGTCAACAACCACCAACAAATCTAAATTATATACCACTGAGAATTTATTTGGCAAGGTGACATATTTTAAGTGCTAATCACCTAAAGTTATAAAATATATTCATTTATATCTGTTAAATAATTTAAGAAGTATATTTCGAAAAAAATAGATTTTATTTTTTCAAAAATGATTAGGAACTATTTCGGAGCGATCAATTACAGTTCAATACATAAAAACAGAATTCTAGTTGTACAATTCTTTTTCTTTTTAAAGAAACAAATCTAAACAACCAAAGTTATTAAATTTTTTAAGTAACCAAATTAAACTTCCCAAAATGAATTTCAAAATATAAAACGCACACAAAATATAGTACTTGTTAAACTTAAAAACATTTTAAAACATTGGATATGCCTTGAGATTTCGACATTTTAATCTAAAGAAAACAAATAATTTTTAAAAAAATTTATAAACATTTGAAATTTAGAATTTTATTGTCTTTTTTAAAACATATTAAATATGCACTAATTCTGAGGGTTGTCATTTTATATAGAAATAAGTAAATCAACATTTCTAAGACCTGAAATAACAGATACACAAGACATATAAAACTAAAAAATAATTATTCTGCTTAGGAATTTAACAGGATTTTTTTGAAAATCAAATTAAAATTCATACTATATATATTAACGCGATGGTTTACAAGTTTTTATTTTATAAAAAAAACTTTAACAGCAAACTAATTTTCTTTGGAATTTTTAAAAAAAATTAAAAAAAAATAATTTTTAAATAAATTTATAAACATTTGAAATTTTGAATTTTATTGTTTTTTTAAAACATAATTAAATATGCACTAATTTTGAGGGTTGCCATTTTATATAGAAATAAGTAAATCAACATTTCTGAGACCTGACATAACAAATACACAAGACGTATAAAACTAAAAAATAATGATTCTGTTTAGGAATTTTATAGTGTTTTTTGAAAATCAAATTAAAATGCATACTATTTATATTAACGCGATGGTTTACAAGTTTTTATTTTATAAAGAAACTTTTAACAGCAAACTGATTTTTTTGGAATTTTAAAGGCTGATTTTATGCCACAATTTAATGGTATATTTTATAAATTCCCAACCGTTCTGACACTGGGTGTTCTTTTAAACTTTCCAGAGGTGGCGAAAAGCCTATTAAAATTAGACTTCAATTGAAGTGAAAAGAAAACAACAAATTTTGCCACTGTTTCTCGTGTTTATCTTTTATGTGGAGAAACGGATAAGCCGAACTTTTAGTTCTTATTAAAATCGCTCAAGTGATTTTCGAAAATCCTACATTCTTATTTCTTAATAGAAATAAAACAAAATAACTGGAATATAAATTAATATTAAGTTTAACGCAAATTTGGATTAATTTTTTGGTATATAAAAAATTTAGTTTGCTATAACAATGATAAACCATGTCTTTATAGAATAGTGCCTTTTTGTTATTTTATTTTTCACAAAACAATTAATGATATTTTATGTTTTTTTATATAAAGCTTTCCCCCGTTCTTGATCATCCTCAAATACATCTAAAAAAAAATTTTTTGTTAATAAAGTAGTAGAATGAATATAGTAGTAAAAGCAATAATTAAGGAAATGAAAATTATAAATAATAAAGAGATAATGTATTATAAAAATACTAAATTTTTGATACTATTAACATAATGATTATTAAAGGTTGGTAAAGAAAAAATTTTATACTAACTAAATTTTAATGAAAGATTTTATGCAGATAATGTACCTAAAAGAAGCAACTAACTGGAACTACTGGACGACAAAGCTAAACAAAATGAAACAAATGAAAAAAATGAAATTAAACAAGTAATCAGCGCTAGTGATATTTTTATTTAAAAAAGGGGCTTATCCTGACGAAAAAAACTTCCTTTGAGTCTCAAACAATATTCATTTGTTGATGCAGAAGCTAAAGGTAAAAAAGTTTTGAGAAATCAGGCTTAAGTTGCTGAACCATTACAGGCTAAAATAGGTCGGAAATTTGCTGAAGCTTTTGGTATGACCTGCTTTCCGGTTTTTGATGATACACATTACAAGTGTTCCAACAATTGCGCTGGAGATGGTGGTGCAGATCGCACAGCCGGTTTTACAACCAATTACATAAAAATTGATAGACAAACAAGACTTCAGACCCAAGGAAATCGATCTTTACAAAGAAAAAGTAGCAAGTGATTTAGAAGTTTTAAGCAATTCTTATTTAACTTAGGAAAATGGCGGTAAACAGTTTTAAATCATTTCCTACGTTTAGAGAACTAAAAACCAATATATGGTAAAAAATAGCAATTAAAATATTTATTGCGCCAACTTTTACCAGAATTAAATTTCTATTTAAAATTCAGACAAAGCGCATAAAAACCAAATGGATATTTGTTTTTACATAAAACAGAAGATCGACAGCAATTCTTCACGCAGATCGGCAAGACCAGGATAAGCAACGATTGAGACAAAAAGCTTTGTAAACCAAGCCATATTTTAAAGAGGTGGAACTGCCATAATTAGAATATATTCCGCTAAAAGTTGGTTTTAACAGGAGACGGTGAAACGATTCATTATTCGAATTGACATGTCCAAGAAGCATAGTCTTTTCTTTACATAAGCGAATTGAAGTATGATTACGGCCAATCAACATACTTCAAAAAACTGTTTCACGTGGTTCTCGGATTGTGAAAGAGAAACAGTCATCAACATATCTTCGGTAAAACGCCGGTTTAAATCCTGCAAACAATTTTGAACCAAATACTTTTTTATGGCAGAAGGATTCGCCAAAGCGGGACCAAGTGGTGAGCCCATTGTTACTCCATCATTTTGTTGATAAACTTTGAATTGAAAAAATATAAAAACATTACTTTTCAACAGCCCAACTTGCTGATAATTTTTCAAAAAATCCTTTTTGTTAGAAATTTTGGCACATTTCCCGCTGTTAAAGCGAAACATTATAATTGATGGTTTTGTAAAGGGATGTTAGTGAATAAAGATTTATATCAAAACTGGCCATATAGCATATTTTTTAAATCGTAATCGGACGGATTTAAATTTAATATCCTTCTAATGAACATATCACTAATTGAGTATTTGTTAACAGAAAATGCAGAAAAACTTGCAATTCAAAAAATTTTGCTAAAACACGTCGCGGTTCCAATCGCTGATAATACTCGTGTCGTAGCGGTGCATTTTCTTTATGAACTTTGGTAAGACCGTATAAGCGGCCAGGCTGGGATCCTTTAGCACTTGTAAAGACGGTCAAGCGTTTCTTGTGAAACGGTGTCTTTATTTTTAAAACTTCGTATAACTGACCCAACTTACCTCGTGATGAACTAGTAAAAAATCAAAACGTTTGTCTAAAAAGGATACCCCTCTTTTATTTTGATTCCAACAAAATTTTGTGCGGTCAGAGAAGAAATTTCAAACATTTTATGATTGTAGGAATCCTGATCCAGCACAACAAACCGAATTTCCTTTGTCTGATTTTTGTATCATGGTTCTTCCCAGTGCGAAATTCTTTATAGATTCCATTTCTGCTTTTGATAAACGCGGGATTTTCCGCAAGATTCATTGTAGCGATAAAAACGGAATATAAAGCTAGTTTTGTATCAGTTTTATAACTACAATATTCCCATTGAAAACTGGCAGTTTGTGGACGGATTTGTAGAGAAGTTCGAATGGTAAAAAATTTAAAAATTTGTATTTTTTTGTAACCACACTTTGCTTTCTTTAGAACAATAATTTAGAACTTTAGAAAATACTTTAGAACATTTAAGAGCTTAGCATTTTTATTCAAAATAAAATAATTATTTTAGATTTTTTGCTGTTGAAAAAAAAAAATTAGATAACCAAATGTTTTTATTATTTTTTTATTAACATTAATTTCGTACAAAGTAAAATACCAAAAACAAAAACATAAAACATTCGTTAAACTTACAGCAAGCAATCTCTAAGCAATAAAAAATTTTAAGCACTAACATTCTGAAAATTTCTAAGCATTTTTTAAATCTAAACATATTTCTACTGTTAAAAAGTTCTGTTAAGAAAAGTTGTCTTCGGGTGTCAAAAAAGTTGCCAGCTCATTTGTCAGGTTTACATTGATGTGACATGCGATTTATTCACTTCCTTTATTTTAAAATATTTTCCAATAGCAATCTTGGAGTAAGGTGAAAGATTAAACATGATAAATAAGCGATTCATACCATTTTAAATTATTTAAAGAGTTTTTTTTAATTTTACAACGTGATGTTTATTTTTTGCTATCAAACTTTTGAAAAAATAAACATTCAGTTAACAAATATTATATCAATAAATGGACCTACCTAGCATAACGAAAATTGGGTCGACGGTCCCACCACGAAACAAAGTTCATCTCAAATTAAATGTATTTTTTCGTAGTATTTTTGAAACTGGAAATACTATATACAAATAAACATCTACTTGAAAAATGTTCGTAGTCTTTTTGTATTTAATTAAGCATCACAAAATGTTTTTTTTTCTGATTAACCAAAAAAATTATATATGAGTAACCTTAGTTACGCTTATTATAGCTCTAAATAATGGTCAAAAATTAATAAAAATACTCGAAATTGTTTTAATATAGCTGTTTAATCTCCGGTTTTCGAAAAAACTTGGTAAAAATCATTGGTTTCATAACGAAATCTGATTTCCCGGCGGGACCGCGGACCCAAATTTTTGTAATGCTAGGAAGGTCCATTGTAATGTATCATTTTTACCTATAAATCCAAGTCTGCATTGCATTTTTTCTTACAAATTTTTTGTGCTATTATATCGAACTTGTAAAAGTATTAAATTTTTATTGAAATTGCTGATAGGTAAAATTATTCAAAACCAATAAAATTGCCTTTTATTGTTTAAAATAGTTGGCAATCACAATTTTCTCGGAAAAATTTGGTTCAGTGTTAAAAGAGCATGGAATACTTTTTTGTGGACCACCACCGCAGATGGTACGAAACGCCCTTCTTGCCCTTCTTTGTTTTGGAGGACAAAAGGCTGGTGGTTCCCAAGATAAAAAGAGAACCCCTTTATTACCCTTTCCCAACCATTAAGCCCCAGTGGTGACACCTCAATTGTTCGCGGGTTTATTCACAGTTAAAGACGCATTGGGTTTTATTTATATTCATAATCGCCGGCAGATGGAAAACCAAAAAGATCTATACTGCATAAAACAGCTGAGTAATTTAAAACTTTTGAAAAACAATATAAACTCATAAAGTCTAAAAACGTTAACCGGCCAATATATATAATTTTTTTATTTTGAAGTTTTGAATAATGAATGAATAGATCGCTATAAAAGTCACATTAAAATAAAATTAATATTTTTAATTTTCGATTATATCAATGATATTAAACCTAATGTTGGTTTATTCCACAAAGTCTAATTACACTTTAAATCATACATTTAAAAAAAATTGTCTTGCCAGAAGTCGACAATCTATTTAAATGATTCTGTTTTCAGGAAATTTAATTGTTAAATAAATTATTTTTATGATATCGCCATTGTTTGATTAATTTTTATCATATGGACATGGTTTTTTTATTAATTGTTTCTATGTTTCAATTTTTTTTTGTTATTTTTGTTTCACGCGCAAATGCAGTTTTTTGTCCACACAAGACAAACCAAATATCTTGCAGAACGCAGTTCCGTATGTATGTTCATGATTAAAATGGGCGAATCAACTGATATTACCGTTCATCACAAAATTATCATTAGCGTAAGAAAGTTTAATTGGTGCAATCTGCATTGAGATTTGCGGCGCTATGTATTCTGTTCATACTGGTTGAGTTTCGCAAGCAAAAATGTTTAATTGTATACAATATCGGAACACTACGTCTGCAATGCCAGGACACGTTGTAGTTAATAAGCGTTTCTAAGCGAAAATTAATGCCTTCTAAACAAAATTTTGCATAACTCTCTTTGTAGTAAGATGGTAGTCTCTGCTGCAGACAAGAAGCTTTTTGACACAAAAAATGGTGCCGGTTAAGTTTTTCTTTGGTTTAGGAAAATGTTTGAAACAGATAGGTATTAAAATATTTGTAAGCAATAAAAACAAAAAGTATTTTTAGCTTTTCTTATTGCGTAACGTAGTAACATCGTAATTCTTTACGATGAACACCTAATAAAATGTTTATCAGATGATTAATAATCACGCACAAAAACAAAAGCAATTTTATATAATAAAACAAAAGAAAATGTGAATCACGTCAAGCAAAAATTATCAGTATAATTTTAATAGTTTTTTTGATTACTCACTATATTTTTAATAGAATGTTTTTGTTTATATACATATAAGAAAAAATACTAGGGGTTTAAATAATTGAGTTTTTATTGTTTTATGCTCAAAAATTTAACTAAAATTAAGTGAATGTGATTAATTGTAAGCTTGGAAAAAAAACGATTGAGATTAAAAACAGCCAGAAAAACATCAGAAAATAATTTAATTAATGAAAGTAGACAAAAACAAAAATCTTATATAAAAACAATTTTTATTCAGAAAAAAATGTAAATTTGTCTTTAAAAAACTAAACTAGAATAAATTCTAGCAAAAGACGAAACAAAGTTTCGAAAAAAGAAAGCCTTTATGTAAATGGAATAGTATAAAGCTACATGGTCTAAAACTGATGCCAGAAAAGACTGAAACAAGTCTCTTAAACCTCTGTAAATTAATAACAGATTTTGTGAAAATTTTAGAAAAACAAA
>JASAMX010007683.1:0-11000 GCA_030248175.1 Microlaimidae sp. YZB2_3 | reverse complement strand
TAACGCTACATTAGGTAGACGGAGATTAGGTAGACGGCGATTAGGTAGACGACATTAGGTAGACGGCGATTAGGTAGACGGGCGATTAGGTAGACGGAGATTAGGTAGACGGCATTTGTTTAAGAAATGTATTTGTTTAAAAAAAATTATAATTTAACTATTAACAAAGTAAATTTATTACGCGAAAGAAGAATTATGATAAAAATATAGATGGACATTTAAAACTAGAAATATATAACATAAACAATATATAAATACAAGTTTGAAAATACTTAAAAGTAAAGCATAATTAATATTTTATATGCCAAAAAAAATTTATATAAAATATGTTATAGAAGAAAATAAAAAAAATTTTATTAAAATAAAATGTTGTAAAGATTCGTTATTATTTTGTTTGAAAAATAACTGAACGTGGATGGATTATCGATTATTATGCCCCCAGTATTTTCGCGATCCATATCCAACACTATGCAAACATTGGGAGAGGCATACTTATACAATTGAATATCTACAGTTCTAAGTAAACAAAGGGCCTACCCCAGAAATTCTACAATGCGGGGTCAAACGAAGAAAGCTAAATTTCCTAAAGGATATCACGTGGAGTACACTGTTTTTCACGCTCTTCACGCGCGAATAAAATCGTTGTTTCCCGTGCTAACTATGGCCGAATTTATTGACGGTCAACGCAAAAACAAAATGGTGTACAAACAAACAAAAATTAACCCACGTTGTTTAATCATAGTTAGTGCGGTGCAGTTGCGCTCCAGACAAAGTTTACCTACGTTCTCTAAATATAGTTGGCGCGATGCCGTGCGTCAATGATTGCAATTATAATTTTTAAAGTAAAAATAATAATAAAAAGATGATGAACATGAATAACAAAATTTACTCACTTCTCTAAGTATAATTGGCGCGGTGCCGTGGGTTAAATTGCAGTTGGCACCCCGCACCACCGATGATTACCGGCGCGTGGCGCTCCCGCGCCACCGACGCTTATTATTATTTTTTAATAAATAAAACTTTGAATTAATTTTGTCATCAGTAATGCAAGAATTAAAAAAGTACTGTGTTGTTTTTGCCGTTTTCCGCGCGGTTGAAGCAGATGGCGCTGTGAACTGGTGCCGTTTCTGCCACCAATTAAAACCGGTCTGCTATTTTTGTGCGGTTTTTATGAGGGGATGTTGGTTGTCTGCTCTGTACAATCCTTATTGTTGCCAAAAGGCTGTTATTGTGCGGTTGGGGGTTTTTATTTGTCTATTTTTCAATTTTTTTATTTTGATAAATAAATCGATAACAAGGACCTAAATGAAAAAAGTGCTTCCTAAGAAAGTTGCGTAATTCCTTCTTCTTTCTAATGAGCCCATGTTTATTTTTGATCAATCAGTAACGAATGAGGAATATCGTTTTTAAGAATGGAGCGTTGGAATAATAATAATAAGAAGAAGAAGAAGGTTCTGAATTTCAAAATTTACCCACGTTCTCTAATTATGGTTGGCGCGGCGCCAAGGGGCTAAATCGCCCCGTGGCGCTCCCGCGCCACCCATGATAAACAAACCAACGTTAAGTAATTTCACTTATTTTCAAAGCGAAAGAAGCACCCAAAGGAGCTTCGGAGTTTTGGAGCTCTGTCTGCTAAACGAACGATTATAAGGTTATTTAAGTTTGAATAATATTTTAAGCTACTTTATCTGCATTTTTAATCCTATTTTTATTGTTTTTAATAAGTTTTGAAAAAATTGATTTCCAAAAAATTTTGATAAAATAATCTATGCGTGTACTTTTAAATTTTTCCTAAAATTAGTACAAAATAAGATGGAGCTTCGGCAGTTGCTTCCAAACTTCTAAAAATAGAGGTTCGTTCTAGAACTTGGAGTTATTTGGAGAAAATCACTAATACAAACACATTTCAATAAAAGATGATATAAGCACCTAACACAATTAAAGCTAAATAAAAATTATCGAATAAAACTTTATTCCGATATTTTGTCGCATGTTTTATCTTTGATTATTGCGCAGTGTTTTGAAATCGTTATATTATTGTTTGGACGAAAACCGGTTGAGCAGATTATCAAAAAAACATAAGTTTGACTCTTTCTCGCATTTTGCAGTAAAACCACCTGAAAAATTATTTAACAGCAATTTATTACTGTTCGCACTAACACAATGGTCAAGATTTTAAATTAAAACTCTTCTACAATTCTTAATATAAGTTACAATTTATATACTCGTATTTTAACCTTTTAAAAATATTATTAAATGCGCGTCTACCTAATCTCCGTCTACCTAATCGTTGTGTTTTCTCCCGTCTACGGAATGTCGTCTACCTAATCGCCGTCTACCTAATCTCACCCAACCACTTAAATATTTGTGTGCGTATTAAATCTAAATATATCTGGTCTGGAGTTTGTGCGAACATGTCGAAAATATAGATGAACGCAGCAACGCTACCGATCCAACGTACTCGCTCAATGTTCGTAATTTATGGTAGCTAAAAATAACAGCGTTAAAATACACAACTTTTAATGATCCAGCGTGGAGAGAAAAGAAAACGCAGCGATAATACGACGGAGAATATGGTAAGAAAAATAATACAATTTTTCGATAAAGCTTATCATTGTATACAAATTATTTTAAGCTTTTGGTTAATTATTCTTAGCATTCTTTAACTTTTGTTAAAAAGGAAAAAAAAATTTTTAATTGCATGCTTCAACCTTTAAGTGAAGTGATGGATACTATTGAAAAGCTCCGACTATCATGGATCTTAAAAGGAGTCGGAAAATATGTCTAGAATTAGGAGCGAAACATATTTTTTGACATTACAAAAATTTAGCTTATAGATATTATTTATTATTATTATTTTAAACAATGTTGTTATTTAATTCTTAATATTTTTATTTATATAACTATTCATTTATTTTAGCTTCTTTACAGGTTGCATACAGATTATGGTAAGAAAAAATTTTATATACGCGTGTTTAGTGAACTTTATATGTGTTTAGCAGTTTATGGTTTTCCTTTTCCCTTCAAAAAATTTGTGGTTTTTGTTTTCACCTTTCCACTACGTTTTCTATTAAGATTTCAATAAATTAATGCTGTGCAATATATCCAAAAAGAGCACACGCTATTTTTTAGTTTTAATAAAAAAATATAAATAATTAAAAAGACACATTATCCGTCAATTGGCATGCTGTTATTTTGTATGTCATTTCTTTTTTATGCTAAACGATTAATATTGAAAATAAGCAACTTTTTATTGTTCCAGTGGCGAACCTTACGAATTTAACAGTTTACGACATAATGACACAAACGCAATATTGCGAAAAACATAATGTTATGGAGATCGAAGTACATTGAACATCACAATAATGTGAGTTACAATATTATTAAAACGTTGTGTTGCAAGGTAAGAAGGATAAATGACCCACGCTCTAGCGGCAGCCGGTGGCCGATCCACTAACGAGATGTTAACTACCGGTTACGTTAGCTGGTTGTTTAAACGCCCTTAATTATAATCTTTTTCCAATAATTTTGTAACAATAATATTTTCAATTTCAGTGGCGGTCAACTAAAATAATATTTTATATCGTATATTATACGATATTAAATATTATAATGCTGAAATTACAAAAAAATAGAACTTGACTAGTCGTTCTATAAAATAATCATTCTATTTAAAATTTAATATTTATTTGGCATCGCAGCTGGCTACAAAATTTCTAAATTTTAGTCCCATCCGCTTAGCACTAAAGGAGTAGTTTGTTTCAAATGATAGAATAAATTTTATTGGTGAATAGGAAAATTAACCCTTAAAACCTTTGTAAATGTTGTTTTTTTAACTACCATGCACGGTGATAGTGTGGCAGGTCGCAGGTGGTTTTTGACCGATTTGTTAATCTGTATTCTTACTTCTAAATAAATCTATTACTATCAAATTTATAACTTGGAAACATAGAGAAGTGGTATACAACGTATATCATTATAATCAAGTTACAAAAAGTCACAAACTAAACCCAATGGCACTGTGGAAGCGACAGAGCGGTGCCACCGCGCAGAATAATCATAAAAAAATTAAAAAAAAAACAATAACGGAAACGCCCATTATATTTTAAATTAATTATTTACGCGGCCTGAAGTCGGTAAAAAATACAGCTATAATAAACATTAAATGTTTTAAATTTTTTTCTATATTAAACGTAGCGAACTGACTCAGTTCATTTTGTAATTTGCATAAGACTGTCCAAAATCTAATACAAAATCTCTAATATTTATTCTATATGAATATATTAATATAAAAACATAGGTAAAAACATTATGGCAGAAAGTAATTTTTTCATCATTTCTTAATATCTTTCTGCACAATAAATGACGTTTTGAAATATAAATTGGTCTTTTTTGATTTTTATTTTTTTTATTTTAACCATTTAAAGTATTTGAAAATGGATTTGAAATGAACTGTTTGAATTTGAAATGGCATTAATCCAACAACATTCAGTGTTTAAGTAATGTCGCTTCCTGGTGGAATTCTAGTTCAATTAATACACACACAGAAAGATATACTTTTCAGTACAGTAAAAAAGTGGAAAATTATCAACAATTGTTTTTCATGTATCCAATTATGACCAAACTCTTTTTTACCTGAAACCGTAAAAATAAATAAAATACAATATTATAAAAAATACATGGAACAATCCAAAGAAGTTTTTATAGCTTGATAATATGATCTTTAAACTTGTCACTGGCTTGGATGTGAAAATGAGATTATTTCAATCAATTTTTACTGAATAAAAAACCCTAAAAGCGTCAAATGAGTGTGGCTGCAGTAAAAATGGGAAAAAATCAGAAGTATAGCCTGGATACTCTGTAAAAGCCAAAGATTTCTGTTAATTCAAAAACTCGTAATCTAACCGTTATAAAGAAAACCTTTTTATCACATTAATTTAACTATTGTTAGCTGTAATGTTTTGTCAAACAACAACAAAAATTATCAAGATGATTCAATTTTGAGCGTAATTCTTCATACAAAAACAAAACCATGCGATATTAACTCTTATTTTTTAGCTGTAATGTTTTTCTTATTTTGTCAAACATCAACCAATTCCTGAAATAAATTCTAAATTTCAATGCTAATGCGTTTACACTACAAATCAACAATTTCTTAAATAACTATCATTAGTTCCAAAAATAATACGTTTTTTCCAAAAATACAGTCATTAAAACAATTTAAGCAATAGAAAAAAAAATTTAATAACTAATGTATCAAGAAAAAAAGGTCCACTTATATTTCCACCAAAACTGTCGTTACTACAGCAAAATGAGCCACATTCATTATAAAATACACGAGCCTGTGACTCATGCCGTACTTAATCGAGCCTTGTTCAAAATGTAAAATGGGTCACAACAGTCACATATATTTTTATATTAATTGTGGTTCATTTTTCCGTAGTACGACGAAAATTTATTTCAATATTACTCTGTAAATCTCAGCTGCCCACCGACCAAACTTTTTTATAAGTCTACCTCTCTATTTGTAAGATATAATTTTCCCTTAGAACCATACATGGGCAAGTTGGTCCGGAGTGGGGGGGGGTTAAACCCCAGATTAGGGGGGGGGGGGTTAAAATCCGAGAAACGCAAAATACCAATATCGTTTTTTTTCTGGAGTGCATTTTATCCATATAGTTTTTTTGATTTTGAAGGAAAAATATGTAAAAAATGCTAATTTTAGGTCAAAAAGCCCTTTTTATTGCATTTTTGAGCTTTTTATTGCTTAAAACATTCATTTCGACCTCAAAAATTAAGTTTGGAGGCAGTTAGAAGTCATTTTAAAGACATTTTTTTCTTCATTTTTCCAAAATTTGGGGGGGGTTAACTTTTTCACCCCCCCCCCACTTCTGAGTGGGGGGGTTAAACCCCGCTTCTCATAATTTGGGGGGGGCTAACCCCCCCAACCCCCCCGTGCCCATGTATACTTAGAATGCATTATTTTGCGCGAACTATGCTTACCTACCTGGACCTGGATGCGGCTCCGAGCAAACAGTCGATCAGGTGTTGGACTGGTTTTGCCTTTAGTACCGCTGCGTGCCTCTCCTTTCGTTTTCCACCCAACGCCACTGCTGCGCTGTTCTAAATTACAAGCAAACTTTGAAGTATTTCTTAATTTTTTTCCCTATGAAAGTGATATAAACCAATTATGAAGGGTTTTGATATAAGAACCGCCCTTTTTCAAACACGTTCCCTTCTCCTTCCTGAGAACCTCGATGATAATCACCCATGCTTATATAGGCAGGCCACAATGTTTATATTCCAGGCCTAAGCTTATATAGGCAGAATTTTCTAACTGGGGGGAGGTATATAAACCACGAATTATACGCTTCGATGTATTTTTTTTAAATCTGCGAATTTCTATTTCATTCATTTTTACTATTATTTTTGTTCGGGGGTGCAATTTACCAACACCTTATTTTCCAATTTAAAAAAATATGTAAAATCTAGTTTTCTGGAGCGCATCTGTCTTTTAGAACTTAGCCTTATTTTTTTGTGTATTAAGTTTATGAATGATCAAACAAAATTACAATATTATTATTTTGCTCATAATTTTTTTTGTCAACTTACTATTTTCTAAGCAAAACTATAAAAATAGTTTAAAATACGGATATAATAGCTTAAAATATTATTGAATATGCTTAAAATAACTTATTTGGATTGGAAGGCGAAACTCTATAGTGTAGTTCCGGAGGTTTCCCTTTTAAATAGTCAAAGATCCGGAGCATTAAATTAGAGGGAAGGAACATTACCAGTAAAACTCTAATATTAAGCAAAAAATGTTTTTAAAGTTTTTTGTATTGTTTTAGCCATTTACTACTCAAAATATCAGTTTAAACGATATGAAAAATTCATAAAAATGAACTTTTAGCTAACTTTAAAAAACTTTGAAGCTACGGCCATTTAAGGAAAAGCTCCCTTATTAGCTTTGTTTTCTAAATGAGTATAATAGAAGTCTATTACTGTCTTTCTAGCCGCATTTTTTGATATTTTTTAACGTTTTTGTATCAGTCAAAAAATTCTAGTTTTGCAAAACGTTTTTTAACATAACAACATTACTTTTTAATAATATTAAAAATTAGAACAATTATAGAACGTAACTCTAGAGAACACCATTTTGTACTATAAAACATCTATTACCAAGGAGGGAGGAACCCCACCCCGTAATCAGTATATACCTCTTCGGCCAATCGCAAGTACACGAGCAGTTTATACTGGTTGAGCGTATGTAAATCTTTTAAAAAGGAGCAGCACTCTCCGCGGCATAGTGGGAAGGTGCGGTAGTAGTCCAGGGGGCGCAGTGTCGGGGCCAGGGCCAGGGAATCTCCGCTCAGGCCGACCGGATTGCTCAACTGCATCAGGCGGCACTTGTCCCAGCGCTTGTGGCATTTCTACAAAATTATAATAGTAACTATAATGATAATAACTATAATGATAATAACTAATTATTTATGTCAAATTGCAAAAAAATGATTACCTATATTAAAAAACATATTATTACTGAAGTTAAGTTTAAATCATATTCAGAATTAAAATAAAACTACAGTAATATATTAGTTATTACTATTACAATTAAAAATCATAATTATAGTAATAATAAAAATTATAATCGCAATTTTATTGCGGAATATAAATGCATTATAATTCTACAAGAAACCAATTTACTTGACATTCAATTTTCAGATCAAGTGGTGTCGACAGTTGTTCGCAATTTGAATACATTTCACACGCATCCTAAACGAAAATTTAGATACAAATACAAGCACAAGTGGGCAGCCTTCCGGATTTTTTTTGGGGGAGGGAATACCCGACCCCCGAAATTGGGGGGGGGGTTCACAAAAATTTTTGGGGGTATACCTCAAATACCCCATTTTTATCGTTTTTAGTACTAGAACCTCCCAAATTTTACGGGGGAGCGTGTCCGGGGTACCCCCAAATTTTTTTTTTGGAGGGGGGAGGTGTCGGCTACAATCGGGATTTTTGGGGGGTATAACCCCCCCCTAGAGCCAAAATTTTGGACCCCCCAGAAAAAATCCAGGGGTCCTCCCTCCCCCCAAAGCTCAAGAGGGGTCCGGCCTGACCTCCCTAGCGAGGCTGACCCCTCTCCCTTCTTCTGACCGATTTGAAAGTATATTTTTTATTTATCGTCAAAAACACGTTTTTTTAGTTAAAAACAGTGTTTAAATGCACTTTTTACGCCTAAATAGGCTTAGTACATAAAATTCAATATTAGACCTAAAAACTCTTAAATTATTGAGTTAAAAATTTTGTTTAAAAAACTAGACCCCACCCCTGACCCCCGCCTAAATTTTAAATCTCGCACCCGGGGTCGACTCCCCCTAAAAAGCCAGGGGGGTCCGGACCCCCACGCTAAAAAATTTTGGCCTTCCACCCGGGGGTGGACCCCCTTTAGCGGACACGACCAAAACACCAATGCTGGCTACGCCCTTGGTGTCAAGTCAAGCGCTTTTTTTTCTCACACTCAGCGTTTTTCCTTTGTGATAACACTTCTAGTAATATGGTAAAATTAATAATACCAAACTGGGGGGTTTGTTTTAATGAATAATGATGATAATGTTTAAGTACTTAATTATCTTGATGATTAAAATTATGGAAACTAATTAAGTAAATAACACATAAAAAACCTACTGAATTTCAACTAATTTCACCAGAAAAAACTAATAAAAAAGTTTAAAAAAAAACAAATGAGTAAAAGATTTTGTGTTTTATTATTTTAAATTATAGATATACACCATGACAATTAAAGGCTTAATTTTTCTTTATTTTGCTTAATTTGCACAAAACCATGTTCTTTAGCTTGTAGCAGCAGGCAATTTTTTTTGTAAAATTTAGAAACTAAAGCCCTCTAGTACTGAAGCTAGTGCTCAAAAAAACTGTTTGCTTAGTTGTTTTTTTTTAATTTATTGATATTTAATCTTAGCTTGCTTGTTCAAACTTAAAAATGTACAAAAAATGAATTTTCAAAAAGAGGTTTTAATATTATTTTGGTAACGTTTCTTTTAGACGAAATAAAGTCAAAAATACAAAAATTTTCCGGGGGCTTCGCCCCCTGGACTCCGACCAGAAGGATACTCGCCCCCTGGACCCGTCGCTGAGGGGAGGGGACCCCCAGACCTCCCGTTAAACTGTGGTTTGCCAAGACCCGATTCCCCCCTTGTTGCCAAATAATGGGTATGGCCCTGGTTCCCCCTGTCGTTTTCTAACAA
Source organism: Microlaimidae sp. YZB2_3 (assembly GCA_030248175.1). Lineage (NCBI taxonomy): Eukaryota > Metazoa > Nematoda > Chromadorea > Desmodorida > Microlaimidae > Microlaimidae sp. YZB2_3. The sequence continues at coordinate 1,731 of JASAMX010007683.1, read as the reverse complement.
GCACTAGAGATAATGCGTTTCTTTACAAATAAGCACTGGAGAGAATGCAGTTTTGGCCCAATAACACGCAGTTGCCCCTAGGTACTGCAAAAGATTGGCTACGGCAATGTCATGCATTTTATAAGGGTATTCTTTAGTCGGCGGGTTGTATTTTGTGACTTTTTTCAGTGCATTATTTTTTGAAGAACTCTAAAAATGTGATAGTTCTATTATTGTATTTTAATAACAAAACAATTAAAAATTTTAAATTAGTATAATGTACTGTTAATTCCTTGAGCTGTGCATCCGATTTATCACTCGACCTTGCAAGTTCTCCGATTTTGTCGTAAATTTTAATTTCCACAGTTTTCATTTTGGCTAAAATAATTTTTAAAAACGTTATTTTTTTAAGCATGATAATGCCAAACAATAGTATTACACATAGTTCGTAGCAGTATTAAATAAATACCATACCATGACCATCAGACCTGTGCACTGCCCCCCGGGTTTAAACGGAGGGGGCAATTCCAAAACGGGGGTGGGCACCGGGGGGCAATTTTTTTTAAACGGGAACGGGGGGTCAAGCAGGGGGGAAAGAAAAAAAAGAGAAAAAAAGAGAAAAAAAGGAGAAAAAAGAAGGAAAAAGAGAAAAAAAGGGACAAAAAAGCGAAAATAAGGTAAAAATAGGTCTGAAATGGCTTAAAATACATTGAAATAGGCTAAAAACTGCAAAAAAATTGCGATGATGGCGTCATCATAGGTCAAAAATGGCGTCATAATTTTAGGGTACTTTTTCATTTTTTGGCGGGGGGGGGGGGCAATAAAACGGGGGGGAATCCTCCAATGAAATGGGGAGGGGGACATTTCCAGACCGTGCACAGGTCTGATGACCGTAACTCTGTTCGTTGTGTTAAGTTCACTAAATAATAAAAGAAGAGCAAATCTTACGTTTTCTAAAAACCAAAAATCTTTTTTTGCATCTAAAAAAAGCAAGGGGCGCCCTTAGTTGCATAATTAATTCTACAAATAGGAACATTTCGAAAATATCATAGGCTGTTGAAGAAATTTAGGTCTGAATTTTCCACTAAAAAGAATCAGTCGAACATTTAACTGAACTGCCGCTTTACAGATTTAAAATTTTAAAGTTTAAATCCTTCAGGTTGAAATTAAGGGCGTAAACGCTCGTCGTCAGAAAGAAATAAAGAATGAACGCGTGGAAATAAAAATAATAAAAAAAAGTTTTTGGAGATGATGGTACCAATTAATTATTATTAAGTTGCGTCAGGTGTTTCTCTTCAGTGATATTTTCTCGAAAAGTGTTTATTTTACAATCTAGTTATTTTCACCACGATAGAACTTATCTTTAAGTATAGAAAAAAATTGGGATACCCGATGCGGCTTCTAAATCCTCAATATCTTCTTCCAAAAGTTTTGTTAAGATTGTATTCACGTAGTCTTCTATCTCCTGTCTGGTCAGTTCATTGTCATCATCCGGAGCGGGGTACTAAATTTTAAATCAAAATTTATTTTTTTATTAATTCTAAGGTAACATGGTTACATAACGTAAAAGCATAATGTATGCATATTAGGCAAAGGCAATTAAACAGCATTGAGCGCAGAACCACTAGTACCTACACTAAATAAAACAATAAATTGTAAGCAAACATAGGAGGTTGATTTGAAATCCAGGACTCAGAAGGGGAAAAGGTTTGGTTACTATAATATTTCGTGTTAAATAATTATACACTTAGG
>JASAMX010007682.1:0-13083 GCA_030248175.1 Microlaimidae sp. YZB2_3 | reverse complement strand
GGTTCATTGGTTCATAACGCCAAATCGCCGCGTTTTGATATGTTGCTATAATGCAGACCTTTGGGCAGCTTTTTTGATACGGGGGAAAGCAGGGGAAAAAAAAAAAAAAGGAACAAAAAAAGGGCAAAATTTAAATAAACATATGTCTAAAATGGCTTTAAAAGCATTGAAATGGGCTAAAAACTGCAAAAAATTGGCGATGATGGTGTCATAATAGGTCAAAAATGGCGTCATAATTTTTGGGTACTTTTTCATTTTCGGAGGGGGGGGGGGTGGGCAAATCCTCCACTAAAGCGGGGGGACCAGACACATTTTGAACTTCCATGTCATTGGTTTTTGCGAGCAGCTTTCTTTGCGTATGATGAGGAAGTTTTAAATCTATCACATCACATTTATATAGCTTTAGTGTATCCACAAACCGAATTTATATTTTAATTTTCTGATTTTTCTTAAAGTGACGTAATAATTTTTCCAAATTCATACGCGTCCGTTTTAGATTATCAGTGTGCTTTCTGGATAGCGTAAACAAAAAGGAAAAGATCCGGTGCTATCTTCTGATCAATACAGGTCCATTGTTCAAGAAGAAATGCAAACGCGGTTCGGCAGAAAATTCAGAGATCAAGCTGAGTTAAATCAAGCAACTGCTTTTCTTCATGAAAATGGTAATTAATTTAAAATCTAAATTTAATATACTAACGTCCTAAGTAAACTACTAGGTTAAAAAACTTTAATATTTAATTTTTGCATATTTTGCTATGTTCAACTCAATGTTGGTGGAACTTTGTACCGCACTTAGCTGTGGTTAAATTATAAACTTTTTACAATTTCGAAGGCAGTGTAGATAATTATAAGAATTTATTACCGATTGTAATATAAATAACAAGCAAACTAACTGTCACAAAAGTGTGCACGTGCATTTCCAGGTGACACGTGGGAACTTGACGAACTTAAAAAATTATAAAGAAATAATTTTATTTTTAAAAAAATTAAGAAACTCAGCTCAATTTATCGTGGACGGGCGCAGTAAAAAAACGTAAATAATATTTAAACGTTCTTCGATTAAACCGCAAGGTAAAAAACATTGTAATAATCTTAATATGTATTATGCGAAAATGGGTTTAAGAGCTCATCTGAGACTGTATTTGTTTTTTAAGGCTTGTTGCTTCATTACGAAGATGCCACACTAAAAGAATTGTATTTTTTGGATCCACAATGGTTGTGCGACATTTTAGCTCACGTTATCACTATACGTGAAATTAACCCATTTGCTAAAAATGGTAAGTCTACTTTATTTTAAAATAATTATTATTAATAGTGGTTTGCATAAACATTTTTCATAATTTTTTAAATATAATTTTAAAATTAAATACTAGCCTTGAAAAATGCTCTAAGACTGGAGCAGAAAAAAAGGGGCGATTTTTCGCCGGGCGTATGTTTAGACAGAAAAGATGTGGACTAGTCTGAGGTGGACATTATGTGGACAATAGGAAATTTGCATTTAATTTGGGCAGCTGCCCACTGAATAAAAATTTTTACCATATGATACTAATTCGTTTATATATTGAGCTAATCACTTTTTAATCTCATAAAATGTCAATTGAAAAAATCATACTCACAGCAATCTTTGACAAGCGCGAAATCGTAACTTTTTCAATTAAAAGGTTAGATTTCTATATGTAAGAAACAACTATAAATTTGAAAAAGTGGTGATTTCGCGCTTGTCAAAGATTGCTGTGAGTATAATTTTTTCAAATGGAATTTTATCCGAAAAAAATGCAACAGTGCTGTGTGATTGATTAGTTCAATGTATAAACCAATCATTATCATATGGTAGAAATTTTTATTCAGTGGGCAGCTGCCCAAACCAAATGCAAATTTTCTATATATCCCTATGAATTTTCTATAAACTTTCTGTAGATCCCCTAGATTTTTTCTAGGGGGGGTCTGAAATTTTGAGGCTAGGGGGGGTGGACCCCACCCTACCCCCCCCCCCTCTTATGCTCATGTATGTATGAGCGTTAGAATAACAGTAATAAGTGGAAGAAAATGAACATGAATTACAAAATTTTCGCAACGCTCTCTAATTGTAGTTGTCGCGGTGCTGTGGGGCTAAACCACCGCGTGGCATTTCTGCACCACCAAAGATTGGAATTATTTGTTGTTTTTTTTTTGTTTTGTTTTTTTTTGTTTTTTTTTTTAAATAAAACTGTAAATTAATTTTTTTTTTATCAGTAATGCAAGAATTAAAAAAAGTACTTTGTTGTTTCGAAATTTCCTGCGCGGTTGAAGTAGATGGCGCTGGGAACTGGTACAATTTCTGCCACTAATTAGAAACCGAGCACAGTCTTCTTTTCTTATGATGCAGTTTCTACAAGGGGCTGTCCGTTGTCTGTTCTGTACAATCTTTATTGTTGCCAAAAAACTGTTATTGTGCGGTTGGGAGTTTTATTTTCTTATCTTTTTCAATTTTTTATTTTGATCAATAAATCGATTTTAAGGACCTAAATGAAAAATGTGCTTCCTAAAAAAGTTGTGTAATTCTTTCTTCTTTCCAATGAGCTTATGGTTATTTTTGATCAATCAGTAACGAAGGAGGAATATCGATTTTAAGGATTGAGCGTTGGAATAATAATAATAATAAAAAGAAGAAGAAGGTTCTGAATTTCCAAATTTACTCACGTTCTCTAATAATGGTTGGCGCGGCTTCGCGGGGCTAAATCGCCCCGTGGCGCTCCTTCGCTACCCATGACGTTTATATAAAACAAATTTTTTTATTTTTTATAAAGCATTATTCAAAGATTTGAATTAAAAATCGTTTAGGTTTAATGCGATTGGATGATGTGAAACTCCTGTTTAAATCCTCCCGATTTACTCCCACTAACATTCGAAATTATATTTTAAACTTGTTGCAAAAGTTTGAAGTTGCTATGACATGGGACAATAGAAATTGTACCAGTTCCCAGCGCCATCTACTTCAACCGCGCAGGAAATTTCGAAACAACAAAGTACTTTTTTTAATTCTTGCATTACTGATAAAAAAAAAATTAATTTACAGTTTTATTTAAAAAAAAAAACAAAAAAAAACAAAACAAAAAAAAAAACAACAAAAAGACTACTTTTCCAATCTTTGGTGGTGCAGAAATGCCACGCGGTGTTTTAGCCCCCCAGCACCACGGCAACTATACTTAGAGAACATTGCAAAAATTTTTTAAAACATGTTCATTTTCTTCCACTTATTACTGTTCATTGAATGCTCTATACATACATGAGCATAAGGGGGATAGGGTGGGGTCCACCCCCCCCTAGCCTCAAAATTTCAGACCCTCCCCCGTAGAAAAAATCTAGGGGATCTACAGAAAAATTTATAGAAAATTCATAGGGATATATAGAAAATTTGCATTTGGTTTGGGCAGCTGCCCGCTGAATAAATATTTTTACCATCTGATAATGATTTGTTTATACCGTGAACTAATCAATCACACAGCACTGTTGCATTTTTTCCCATAAATCTCTCATTTGAAAAAATTATACTCACAGCAATCTTTGACAAGCGCGAAATCACCACTTTTTCAAATTTATAGTTGTTTCTTACATATAGAAATTTAACCTTTTAATTGAAAAGAATTATGATTTTGCGCTTGTCAAAGATTGCTGTGAGTATGATTTTTTCAATTGATATTTTATGAGATTAAAATACTTAAAGTGGATTAGCTCAATATATAAACGAATTAGTATCATACGGTAAAAATTTTTATTCAGTGGGCAGCTGCCCAAATTAAATGCAAATTTCCTATTGTCCACATAATGTCCACCTCAGACTAGTCCACATCTTTTCTGTCTAAACATACGCCCGGCGAAAAATCGCCCCTTTTTTTCTGCTCCAGTCTTAGAGCATTTTTCAAGGCTAGTATTTAATTTTAAAATTATATTTAAAAAATTATGAAAAATGTTTATGCAAACCACTATTAATAATAATTATTTTAAAATAAAGTAGACTTACCATTTTTAGCAAATGGGTTAATTTCACGTATAGTGATAACGTGAGCTAAAATGTCGCACAACCATTTGTGGATCCAAAAAATACAATTCTTTTAGTGTGGCATCTTCGTAATGAAGCAACAAGCCTTAAAAAACAAATACAGTCTCAGATGAGCTCTTAAACCCATTTTCGCATAATACATATTAAGATTATTACAATGTTTTTTACCTTGCGGTTTAATCGAAGAACGTTTAAATATTATTTACGTTTTTTTACTGCGCCCGTCCACGATAAATTGAGCTGAGTTTCTTAATTTTTTTAAAAATAAAATTATTTCTTTATAATTTTTTAAGTTCGTCAAGTTCCCACGTGTCACCTGGAAATGCACGTGCACACTTTTGTGACAGTTAGTTTGCTTGTTATTTATATTACAATCGGTAATAAATTCTTATAATTATCTACACTGCCTTCGAAATTGTAAAAAGTTTATAATTTAACCACAGCTAAGTGCGGTACAAAGTTCCACCAACATTGAGTTGAACATAGCAAAATATGCAAAAATTAAATATTAAAGTTTTTTAACCTAGTAGTTAACTTAGGACGTTAGTATATTAAATTTAGATTTTAAATTAATTACCATTTTCATGAAGAAAAGCAGTTGCTTGATTTAACTCAGCTTGATCTCTGAATTTTCTGCCGAACCGCGTTTGCATTTCTTCTTGAACAATGGACCTGTATTGATCAGAAGATAGCACCGGATCTTTTCCTTTTTGTTTACGCTGTTCAGAAAGCACACTGATAATCTAAAACGGACGCGTATGAATTTGGAAAAATTATTACGTCACTTTAAGAAAAATCAGAAAATTAAAATATAAATTCGGTTTGTGGATACACTAAAGCTATATAAATGTGATGTGATAGATTTAAAACTTCCTCATCATACGCAAAGAAAGCTGCTCGCAAAAACCAATGACATGGAAGTTCAAAATGTGTCTGGTCCCCCCGCTTTAGTGGAGGATTTGCCCACCCCCCCCCCTCCGAAAATGAAAAAGTACCCAAAAATTATGACGCCATTTTTGACCTATTATGACACCATCATCGCCAATTTTTTGCAGTTTTTAGCCCATTTCAATGCTTTTAAAGCCATTTTAGACATATGTTTATTTAAATTTTGCCTTTTTTTGTTCCTTTTTTCTTTTTTTTTCTCCCCTGCTTTCCCCCCGTATCAAAAAAGCTGCCCCCCGTACCCCCCTCCAATAAAACCCCAGAGAAGGGGCAGTGCAAAGGTCTGCATTATAGCAACATATCAAAACGCGGCGATTTGGCGTTATGAACCAATGAACCATTAGAAACAGAATGCACAAAATTTAGGATAAAATGGGACTGAGTATAAATCTGTTATTACGTCAACAAAGTGGGTAGCCATATTTGACACGTGAGCAAGCTACCAACGTAGCTTCTTGATTGAATTCTTTATCTATAGTGTTTATATACCTCTTCCAATGCCAAGTAAGTGGAAGGTATTTTTTGTTCCAAAAGCCGCTCTTTAGATCCAGCCGTCCGTTGGTCAAAAGCTGCCGTGTAAATAAGATTGCACAGAGTCCTGATGTTGTACCTCGTTTTACTAGAAATTACAATGCTATCTACCACTCTTGGATAACCCTTTTTGTCTGCATCCTGAATCGCCAGAAATCGATCTAAAAATTTCTATGTATTTTCTTCTTGCAACGTAATGCAAAAATTGAAAGAGTATAAAACTTTAATTAGAAACGCGTACGGAGTCGGTGTATGCGAACCATTCACCTGGTTAGCTGAACAACAACAGTGTGCGTAAAATATAAACTTACTGTCAAAAAAAAAACTTGAGCGATTTATTATTTTTTGTTAAAAAAATTAAATTTATACTATTAGGCTGTAATTAATTTTCTTAATTAAATATATAAAAAAATGTTTAATAAATCTAAGTATAACCAGTATTTATTTTTATTTCAAAGTTTCGTATTTACTTCTAATGGTTTGCTGAAGATCGTCCACGAAAGAAGGTGGGAACTTTTTGCTATTGGTAAGAATTTCATCGAAGTGCGTCCCGACCAGGATACAAGGGGAGTTGGGAGCGCGGGCTTGGATATTAACCAACCATTGTTGAATTTCGTTGATTCCAGCTTCCCCGTCTGTTACCCGCCAAACCACCAGGTATAATGAACGCCGCGATAGAAAATACTGATGAGTCGCATAATATTCTCTCTGTATCACAAAACAAAATTAAGTAATCCAATTTTATTCTTTTTTTAGTCATAATTTTATGTTTTGCTGAACAACATTAAAAATTTAAAGAAATACCTAATTTTTTAGTTACATACCTGTCCTCCAAAATCCCAGGTTCGAAAAGTAATAGGTCCCAATGTTTGCTGCGTTTTTGTCTTTTTTGGCTCGTAGGTCCAATCACCCAGATCTACACCAACTGTCGAAATATTTGTTCCTTTCGCCGTTTTTTGATTTACATTTTTGTTTCCCATTCGTTTTGCCCAACCCTATAAAGCAAAATGTTTTTATTACTTTATTTTTTCTCTAAAACTTAAAACAGCTCATTTAAAAACCTTATCCTGCATGTATTTTGTAGGTATTAATTTATTATAATGAAATTAATACAAAATGAACTTTTTTTTTTACTTCTGGCGGAGGTTTCTTGGTGACAGAAATTCCTTCCAATCGAAGTTGTTCTAGCAAAGAGGTTTTACCAATTCCTTGCACTCCAACAATCATAAGTTTCATGCGAGCGTAGGGTTTTGACCTAAATTCAATTTATTTCTTTGTTTAAGAATTCAAAACTATTTAAACCACATCGATTAACAATGAAAAAATGTTTTTTAGGAACAAGTCTTATTCTTAGCAAATAATTTATTTTAGAACCAAAATTCCATAAGTTTTGGGTTGACGATTTTAAAAGAAACTGACACAGAAACTATTTTTTTCATTTTCATTTCATCATTATTATTTTTACATTAAAGCAGGGTAAGTCCCCTCAAATTGTGTTAAGTCATTTGTCACAATATTATTATTTTGTAACATGCTGTAATTTAAAGATAGTTTTGTCTTGTTTTTGTGAGAGGAACTTACTCTTCTAAAACAGACTTGAGATAACCGACAATGTCCATAGTTTTATATTTCTTTGAATCCAACATAGACTTTAGCGGATCTTCCAGGGGACAACCGTTCAAATTTAAATTCCATAATTTGGACAGAAGTCCTAATTCAGGAGGCAAGGACGAGAGTTCAGTGTTATTTCCAAGATTTAAAACAGAGAGGGACTGCAATTCACTGAGACTGGACGATACTGATTTCAACTGATTTTGACTCAGATCCAACATTGAAAGGCAAGGGAAAATAGGTTTTGATTTTATTCCCTAAAAATACTACATTAAACAAAATTACAGTAGTGTGGTTTTACTAATTATTTTAGTTTTAAAGTTTTGAGACATTTGATAATTAAAAATCGAAAGGCGGTTTAACGCAAAACATGCATAAATAAGTAGGTTAGTTAGAGCTAGAGGAATATGCCCCCAAAGCTTGATCACCGTCATAGGGCACAAAAACACGTTTTTAACGTTTTTACGAATGACCGAAATTAAGCGCAGTGTTAACTAGCTTATGTTTCTTTTCAACGAAATAAATAATAATGAAAGCGAGTGTTCCCACCGGGTTTTTGAAAAATTGAAGGGGTGGGAAGTCATCGAGGTTCATTTAATAATTAAAATGAGTTTATAACTTTAAAAATAACATTAAAATAATTTGTAAAAATTATACTCAGATCAGAATGCCGCTAAGAACACATTAATTCTGAACTAAAAAACTTGAGAAAACTGTTTATAAAGCAACCTACAATAATTAAAATTAAAAAAAAGAATATATAATACTGCTACCTCAGAGCTGCTTAGGGGAGATTCCGAAGAGGGCGACGAGGTCATTTCCACCAAACTCTTTTTCGAAGATCTAGAAAATCTTACTGATGAATTACCTGAATCATCAGGAGTTCCTATTACCTAAAATATAATAAAAAATTAACTCCTGGTTTCCAAATGTCTTATTTTGGAATGATCCAGATGCAAAAACCCTAGATGTAGTTATGAAAAGCAAAAAAAAAAAAAATAAGGTAGAATGTTTTGCCCATTCTTTGCTCATTTTAAATAGCTACGTTAGCATTTCTCTTGTTGATTTTGCTAAAATAAAATAAAATAAGATGATGATAATACGAACAAAATTCAATGAAATGAAATGATAATAGTTCTGGTTATCAAATCATAAAAAATAATTAAATTAAATTAATAATATAAAAATCAATTATTACTTACTTGTAACGTAAGAGAAATATTGGTCAAATTATTTCCCACCAGTACAAGGCTTCTGAGATTCTCTAGTCGTGTATGACGTTTATGAGGACAAACAGGTATAACACTTTGCGTAAGAGGGGAACCCAGATCTCCGCGCACCACACTCAAAGATCTATTGCCGCGAACATTTGAGTGGGAGCGTCTCCCTAAAAAGAAATCATACTGTACAGAATGTTAAAAAAATTCATTAGAGAAAACAAAATAAAACTAACAAAATATCTAACTAAGAACTGCTCAGAACAAAAAATTGTAAAAAATGGTGTGGATTGGAATAAATTTTCAGGTGAGCATATTTCACTAACGGAAAGGTTGATTTATAAAAAAAGATTTATATGGGTATAGCATTGAATGTTCGCTCTACACTCATCAAATTAAAATTATTGTTTCAATCAACCGTACCAGCGAGATATACTCATCTGTAAATTTTTTTCTTACTTAATAAAAACATTATAGTATTATAAAACTAAAAAAGCTAATGTGCCGAAAAATTCAATTTCACATAATATCTCAACTAGATAAAAAAGTAGATAGATTACCCATAGTGGGACTATGTGCCGGTCGGGGTACTGCGGTGGCCCCCGATTCCCTCCGGTCAGCGTCACAATAGCAGGTGAGATCGGCCGCAGCGCGGGGGGCGATGAACCAGCGGCGGAGCTTGTTGTTGCTGAGGTCCAGATGCTTAAGCTTGATGGGGTAGTTGGAAGGGGGACCCATATCGGTCAGGTAGTTAAAGGAGAGGTTGAGTCTGTTGAGAGAGGGGAGGACGCAGGAGAGGCACTCCGGCGTTTTTTCGAAGAGGTTGTGGCTCAGGTTAAGGGACTGGAGGGACTTGACCTTGAGTTTTCTGGCGGACTCCTTGGCGGCGGCCAGAAGCTGGTTCTCCTCCTCCTCGTCCAGGACCCGAGAGAGTTCTACGTTCTTCTGCCAGAGGTTGTGGCGCGTCAGTTCCTGGACTGACAAATGCTCCTCACCTTGCGGGCCCTCGCTTCCTGTCTCAGTAAAGCCTGTCAAGCTGCCTACAGCAATAAAATTAATTAGTTTTAACATGAAATTTTTAATAATTAATTAGTTTCAGCAATAAATTTAAAATAGAAATATGAAATTATATGTTTATTAAATTAAAAAAATATATATTATATATAGATAAAAAAGAAGCATATACGATTAAGCAGTGAAAAAAATACATTAAGCAGCCTTACAGTTTTGAAGGGCATACAAAAACATAATCAGGTTTTTTTTAATCTAAGGGCCTATCCCGACCCGAACTAAAATTTGGTAGCCTCAGAGGCTTTGCTGGCAACAATTTAATATAAGCTTTTCTTGTTAGTGCAAAAAAACAAGTTTGTTTTTTGAGGGTGGATAAACTATTTAGCTATTTAACCCTCTTTTTTATTTAAATCCATGCCACAAAGCAAAAAAAATGTAAATAAAAAAGTGATCAATATTATTACAATATAATATCTATAACCAACCGTCGTAATTAAAGCCTCACCGCGGTTATCAGTGTTTGGTTCCTCGCCGAGACTGGCAGCGGAGCGTACACTGCCTCTTTTGTGGCCGGAACATCGGAGGGAAAATTTATCAGGGGAAAGTGCAGCCGCACCGTCCGCTTCCCCCATGTCCAAACTTGTGTCCGCAGTGGAAGAGCGACTCCCTCGGCTGGCCGGACGCTCGTCTGCAATCGGACGGAGGGAATAGACCGGGAGGGTCGCCAGTTTATTAGAGGACAAGTTCAGATCTTTCAGTTTGGGCGCGAACCAAAGGGTGGTTGGGAGGGCATCTAGACGGTTATAGGACACGTCCAAGCACTGGAGATTCGGAAGACTGAATATGGCATCCGGGATATCTTCCAAACGGTTGTGATGCAAATGAAGCTCCTCCAACGCAGGGAGGTACCTGAAATCGATCAGAATATTTCAAAGCAGAGTTGTGCTTGCAGCGTTTTAGACTGCAGCAGTGTGCTGCGAATGGAATTTCGCTATATTATATTTACCCTCAATATAACATGGTACATTAATTATACAAAAACGTAGTAGAGTTAATAACATAGATAATCTCAGTAGCTGTGTGCGTTTCATTATTTGGAAAACTTTTTTCATTATAAATTCATAAAAAATATATTTTAAACGCTTTTTATCTTAAGACTATTGAAAACTTTTACCAGGGCTATTTTTGTCATACATGGGCACGGAAGAAAAAAGGGGTTTCAGGAAAAGAAGGGGGTTAATTTTTTAAATATTGTAAAAAGGGTTTGCTGACTCCTCTCTTCAACGGTTAAAAAAATTAAGCCCAAAATTTTGAAGAATTGAAGAAAAAATGTCTTTACAGACTAAAAATGGAATAAAAAGGACAAAAAAGGGATTTTTGACCTAAAAATAGGGTTTTAACTTGTTTTTTCTGTCAAAATAAAAAAAAAACATAGGGGTAAAAAAATGAACTCAAAAAATAAGCTATGTCGAAAAAGTGCGTTCCTCAGATTTTAATCTCCTCCCTTAAATCAGGGTTAACGTCCAAACTCAGGGCCAACTTCAATATATTTTTTTTAACTTTAAGCACATTTTAATGGCTAAAAAGTTTTTTAAAAATTGTACTGTGTAAAAATTTGGTTCTTACCATTTAGTTGTGTCGCATTGTTCAATGAGGTTTTCCAATTCATTATGCGAGGCGTTTAACACTCTTAAAGACGGTAGTTGTATCATAGACATTGGAAAAGAGCTGATTTTATTTTTGGAGATATCTATTCGAGTTATCGCCGCCAATACTAAACTCTGCATTCCCGTTACCTAAATATATATTTTTGTTTTATTGTTATAATTACACAATAGTTAATATTTTAAGCAAAATTAAAACGCCGCAACTGAAAAAAATTTAATAACGCTAAATGAATGATCCGTAATTTTTTAAAAAGGACACGAACATGTAAATATAAAATAATACGATAATACCATTTTTGGGTTTAGTTCCAAGCTGGCTGAAAATAACCAGTCGTCTTTAACACACGTCAAACCCGCTCTGTGCCAATTGAGCATGGATGCTGCTGTGGGGTAGAGGGCGCTTGGAATGACGGTCCTACTGCGGCCCTGCTGCAAATCAGGATCCACTCCTTTCTTATTTACACGAAACTCCGGATCCAAGAAAACTTGGCGACACAATAGTTTAGATGCCAAGTTTTCGTGACCTGTAACACATAGCTAAGACTTTTAATAAAAATGATGTAGTAAGTAGCTTTACAACAATTGAATTATCATCGAATACGTGGCTTTAAGTTTAATTTGTCAAGATTTAGACAAACAAATTAGTCAAAAAATTATCATAATTTCAAAACATAATGGTAAAATCAAACAAAATCACATGTTTTAAAAAGTTAAGCTCCTAAAACAAAAAAGTAGCGTGACAACATGTTAATTAAAGTCATCTTATATAAAAATATTGTAGAAACAGTACAGAACTTCAAAATTTTACTGTAATTGTGAAGAAGTCCTTTTCAATGTTTATGGCAAAATTTTACTTTTGAAAAGGCCACAAGGGTGTTGGTAGAGCGTCTAATAATGCTAACGATTATAGATTAAAAAAGCCTAATTTGTATAAAGATGTTTACTGCTTCATTTACCCGCAGTTAAGCAGCTGTACAAAGCCCTGTTCTCGTGGTCCGCGGCACCATAAGCCAACAGCATGTCTGTTAGCTCCTGATCACCGCTTCTACAAGTTTCCATCAAAGCACCTGAACCTAAAATATCAAATCATAATCACATAGGAAACAAAATAAAAAAAATCCTGAAATCACGCCCCCACCTAAAAACTTCGACGTTACAATAATTGCACATGTGACAATTTTTAATATTATTAGGGATTCTAATCATACATGGGCACTTGGGGTTTAACCCCCAAGTTGTGAGATGGGGGGGTGTTTAACCCCTTCCCCTCTCAGAAGTGGGGGGGGGGGAGAAAAGGTTAACCCCCCTCCCAATTTTGAAAAAAAAGGAAAAAAAATTTTGTCCTTAAAATGACTTTTAACTGCCTCCAAACATAAGTTTTGAGGTCTAAATGAATGTTTTAATCAATAAAAAGCTCAAAAATGCAATAAAAAAGGGTTTTTGACCTAAAATTAGCGTTTTTTACCCATTTTTCCTTCAAAATTGAAAAACGATATGGGTAAAATGCGTTTCTCGGATTTTAACACCCCCTTAATTTGAGGTTTAACCTCCCCCACTCCGGACCAACTTGCCCATGCATAATTCTAATACATATTACAGTGGTCCTTTCAAAGTTGACAACCTACAGGTTTATCACTCAAAAGTATAGATAAAAACACAAATCAATGGTCACTGCTTTTGATGACCCTGTGAAATACTATTTTTTAACCAATAAAAGTCTTAATGCAACAAAAAACTTAATTTTATACTCATTCTTATACTTATTAAAAAAATAGCAAGGCCGCACCTGCACAAATGAACTCTGCACCGGTGGGATTGATAACTGCGAGCTCTTCGTCAGTGACGGCGAGAGGGAGATTGACATTGGCACCACCCTTGTCCACCAATAGCTGGACGATCTCCTTGTGTCCCTCCGCCGCTGCCACCTGAAGCGGGGTACGACCCAGACTGCTGTACATATCCACCACCAGAGGTGTGAAGTAGCGCATCTTTTTTCGACCCTACATAAAGTCATTTTGTTATTAAACCTTATCTTTTTTAGGGTTGAACAAAAAACTATATA
>JASAMX010007680.1:0-14144 GCA_030248175.1 Microlaimidae sp. YZB2_3 | reverse complement strand
AGTGGGTAATACCACATTCAAACTTTAACGTAAGTGGGGAAAAACTTTGTGAATGGGGATTAAAATAAAATAAATGTATGCGTTGACGTTCATATTTTGGGCAGCAATTTTTTTATTTGCTGTCGGAATATGAAAACGTTTTTGCAACATTTTTATCGTCTTAATCAAGTTTGTCAAGATTTGGCGTTGGATAAACAGAAGTAAAATTTTTAAGTATAATTTTAATTTATAAATTATTTGTGAAAATACACGCTGAGTTTTTCATTCATTTTTTATTCACGTTATTAGCCCACCCCAGCAATTCGCTTCATAAGAAATAAAATAAAACCAAAAATTCATGGCTAAAATTCGATCATTTTTTTCGCACATATCAAAAATTTTAGGATATATCCTTTAAGTTAATTTTTTAGGGTTTTTTTAGTTTTTTATGTGTTAATTGAGAGATTCAGTTGCTGCTGCTCTGCTGTTGAATAATGAACAATTTATTATATTAATAAAAATCCAGCCAATTATAACTAAACAAACGGATTTTAATCCTAACTTAATTAAGAAGTTTTAATAATAAAGGTAGATTGAATTAAAAATTGGAATTTTTGTTCAAGCTTTTTGTTTGTGTAACGCGATTTAGAATAAACCTATTTATAACACTATTTTATGATTGTCAAAATACTTTTCACGTTTATGGTTCACGACATCTAACATTTATTATTTAAAAATTACGTAAATATTTTGCATAACAATTGTTTCAAAACGGATTGATTTTAATTGCACTTTTACTTCTTAAGCTTTCTTTTATCGTATATTTAGGGGTCCGGGGCGGGAATTCTACCCAGGACAGAAAATTTTTAATTTTTAAGGCGCCACAATTCACAAGAAACTTTGATTCCAGATGATACTTATTACAAAACTTAAGGTTTTTTATCCCTTTAAAACATGTGTTTAAACTTAAACCTTAATAAAAGGTTAATAGTGTTTATAATGGTTTTTTTTTAACATGTATGCCTTAACTATTGAACGGAATATTCGATTTGAAATCAAAAAAACTAAGATAAATTCTCAATTTAAAGCTATCTGCAAAGCGGGGAAAATTCGTTTGTTTTTTTTACTATTAATATGCTTCCAAATTTTTAGATTAAATTTTTGTTTGGTGATTTTCACCCTAGTAACCAGCGAAACATTAACAAATAAAGTTGTTAAAACTTTTAGTTGGAAAGGTCCTTAGAAAAACTCCAGGTGCACCACATGTATTACTAATTTATTTTTATGGGTTAGATTTAGCATTTAAAAAAATTAAAACTGAATAATACTGGCAAAAACACTGAATTTAAAGTATTTTGCAGCACTATTCGCTAATTTAATAATTTATGAGGAAAAATAACATTTTTTTAACCGGTTAAACCGGTAGGGTTCTCAGAGTTTTGCCTAAAATCTATTAATTTGAAAATAGCACAAAATACCAAAAATTAAAAAAAATTAATAAGCTATTTTCAAAAATAACTTTTTGCAGAAGTTCTGACGCAATGAAGTAAGAATTTTAAGACTCTTGTAAGATACGCACCTAAATTGTAAATGCTAGATAACGGTAGATGTTAATAATGTTTTGAAAATATGAGCATGCTGGAACCAATTTATTTATTTCTTAAAAATATTGTCACTTTTAGTTGTCAACGGTCAGACAAAAGACAAGTTATTGTAATCAATCACTACTAAAGTAACAAAAACTTCCTATCATCTGCAAAAAGCATAATACAACAATTACCTAGAGTAAATCAACTATATTCTCTATGTACCACAAAAAAGATTGGGCACAATATCGACTCTTTTTGACACAAAGTTACAGTTTTGGAAATACTCTTTAAAAAACATAGTGTTTTAGACAAGTTTTTAAACAATTACATAATTTTTGCATGCAAAGAAACACCCTCCAAAATAATTACTATTTCAGATTCGGAAAAAACAACTCTGCAGATTATATGGGGTTTGTTTGTGTCTGAATTTAAGATTGGAAATTTTCTGGCAGATATTTTCTTTCCAAGATTACCTGATCATTTTGGTCGACTTAAAGTTTTACTGTGGATAAATATACTGCAAGTGCCATGCCAAATTCTGCAGGCCATGGCATATTGGACTATGTGTTATGAACTTCTGTTTATTGGAAGATTACTTTCCGGTAAGATAAGAATTTACTCATATCAAAATGTAATTATTATCAGAAAGCGCTATTATTATTAGTTTTGAAATAAAAAACCACAAAGCAAACGTTTTTTTTTTGTAAAAAAAAACTAAATTATTTTTAGGTTTCATTGATGAAAAATCAAAAAAATGTATTAACCAATGCTCAAACTCAATAAAGTGCACGCGAAGCCAACACACTACCAAGTCAACTATGAGCGCTACTCGCTTGGAACTTGTAGAAGCTATTTAATTTGTTCCTGAAATTGCCTTTTTGTTGGTTACAACTGTAAAACTGTTGTATTATCGCGGTAAACTCTATCACTTAGGTTGTACTTAGGTCGCACCTAATACACTGTATCCGTATAAACTGAACAAAATTTGCATATTGCGACTGTACATCTTTAAACCATTTCAATCTGCTTGCTCATTGTGCACTAATAACGTACAAAATATTAGGTATGACCTAGGTAAGACCTAGCTGATATGTGGAGTTTACCGCGGCAGCAGTCTTGTCTCTTTTGTTAACTTAAGTGTTGTTTTGAAATCACTGCCAAGCGTTGAATTTGCATTCCTTTGCGCGAAATTGAGATAGTGGTTATGTTTAAGTTATTAATATTTTTATTTTTAGCTTCAACTGCAAAAGCTATTAGCTTAAAATCAAATGTTGTTCACATTAGTTTTCATAGCGCGTTCTATTGTAGCCAAGCTTATGTGCCAATGCCGGTGATTATTGCTTTGCGGGATATAACTAAGTTCTGGATGGGGATGTAGATATAAAAATAAAGAGCATAGTATACATAGCATAGCAAGTGCCTACGTGTTATGTTCCTTCTTGAAAGTTTACAATGAAAGATAAAATGAGCGACAAGTGGCTTTATAACTTCAAATAATTTTATATCATTGTGTTTTCGGCTAATTGAAAATAATGCTGTATATCAGCACACCGTTTGTGCGTTCAACCGTTTATTTATTTATGCGATTTTTAAAATGCTCAACTTGCCGTTTTAATGTAAGCTTAGACCTAAGCAAGGCTCAAAACTTTTTATTTTAAAGAAAATTTCGATTGTGATAGTTTGCAATGAAAAGATAGGAAATTTTTTAAATTCGTGAATAAGTGCATTTCAAACAAACCTTCATATTAAATTGAAAATTATTTTACTTAAAACAAACAAATAAAAATGTTAAAAAAAAGACAAATAAATGGCAGAAATACAGCAGGTAAAAGTTATACCAAAGGTGGATAATCTAATAAAGGTATGTCACAGTGGTCTGAAGCAACGTGCATCATAAAATACAATTAGGCCCACATGGCTGGGCCTAGACCTACAGGTCCATGCCTGGACCTGAACGTCCAGGCCTAGACCAACACGTCCGGGCCTGGACCCTA
This sequence comes from Microlaimidae sp. YZB2_3, assembly GCA_030248175.1. Classification (NCBI taxonomy): domain Eukaryota; kingdom Metazoa; phylum Nematoda; class Chromadorea; order Desmodorida; family Microlaimidae; species Microlaimidae sp. YZB2_3. Next base: position 10,582 of record JASAMX010007680.1, on the reverse strand, counting down.
ACGTCCCGGCCTAGACCCGAACGTCTGGGCCTAGACCCGCATGTTTAGACCTATACCCGCATGTTTGGGCCTATACCCGCATGTCCGGGCCTAGACTCGCACGTCCATGCCTAGACCCACATGTCCGGGCCTAGATCCGTATGTTCTGACCCAGACCTGCAAGTCCAGGCCTAGACTTGCATGTTCGGGCCTGGACCCAAACGTCGGGGCCTAGACCCGCACGTCGGGGCCTAGACCTGCATGTCTGGGCCTAGACCCGCATGTCCGCGCCTAGACCTGCATTTCCGGGCATGAGGAAATCAGTTATTAGGACACGAGAATACAGAGCAAACAACAAATGCCTTTTTGTCTGCAGCCTCATGAACTTATTAAATAACTATGAATTTTGTTCGTACATATAATTTAATTTCTGTTTAGGTAATTTTAAAAACTATATTGGAAAAATAACATTTGTTCAGAATTTAACACAGTTTTACAAAACAAAACAATTGTTAATAAATAAGACAACAATTAAAAATTGATAGCAATAATTATTTTCTTGTATTTTTTGTTAAAGCAATCAAAAAAGAGCTGTAATAGGTTTTTTACTTACTTTTAAGGTTTTTCCGCACAGTTTTACTTTCCAGTGTTCAATAAAATACCAGTTGAAATAAAGAACAAGAATTTTTATTTTTTATAAAGGGTGTTTGTTTTAATATTAATTGTAATTATAGAGCATAATAATATTTTATAATATCCCAACGGCGAACATTTGAATGAGTGGAAAAAGTAGGAAACAAACGCGGTTTATATATTTACAAATAAATTTTTTTCTTTCGATTCATTAAAAAACCCATAATTAATCTAAATAAATATTAATGTTAAATAAAAAATTTTGCAGTGAAAATATGTTTACAGTGGGAATCGATCCCTCAACCCCAAAAATTTTGACATTGTGATACGGGCGCTATCTAACTGCACCACTTACTCATCTGCTCAGACTCATGTTTTGCTAAGGATTAGCTTAGATTTTGCTTAGGTTTTGCTTAGGTTTTGCTTAGGCTTAGCTTTGTCGCTGATTTTCTTTACCCTTTTTGAGGTCTAGGCCTGGACGCTGTACTCCGAAACCTACCCGCATATACGAGGCACGTTTTATCTCCCAGTGAAGGGAGGTGCAGGGAGGTGAAGGGTGTTCTCTGATTGGTCTGTCGTATTAAGAAGGCGGCGCCTCTTTAAAATATCCAAATCAATTGCCTGTAATGTTGGTAGGTTAACCTACGCGCATATACAATTTTTGGAGGTTTTTGTTTAAAAATAAAATACAATAAAAGGTAGCAAGTTTGTTTTTGCTTGCTTAACGGCAGCAGTGTAATTTGCATTGGTTGTTATTTGTTTTTACAGGAAAATAACCATAATTGTTGCGACAAACAAAGTATTTTGGTAAATTTTAGTTTATAAAAAATTACAATAAAATAAATTATTTTATTTATTTAAAAGTAAACAAATAAATCGCGGTCAAATTGCATAATATTGTTTGTATTTTGTTTATTTTTTTATTTACGATTGCTTAGGTTATATTTGGTACGCAACTTGATAAAATCAAAGAAAGCGTCGGATAGTTACGTTAAAAAAAAAACAATTTAATATGAACTTAGCCATAGCTAATAAGAAAAATATTTCTTGTTTATTTTTAAGTTTTAATTAATTTAAATTTAGTATTATGTTTAATTATTTGTAAAAAACTTTCCTATAGACAAATCAAGCTGACCTCATGATTCGCCGTGTTGAATCAACTATGTAATAGCGAAATAATTTTATATATTGAGCAAAATTGGCATTAAAGAGCAAAATTAATATTAAAGATTAAATTCCTTGTTTTAGTAATTATTTATCAAATTACTCAGTTTGGAACAAAAAGCCAAATTTTCAAGGACTAAATAAAGTTGAATATTTTCGTATATTGTGGGAAAAAGGTGGCAATTAAAAATTCTGCGTTCCAATATTTGATTTTTTAAATGTCATAACAGCACAAATTTAATTGGGCTTTTCTTGTCCCCATACAATTTTACGAGGTCAGCCAGATGTAATTCAACGATAGTTTAGTTTGTAATCATTAGTTAAAAAAGTTGTTTCGCGGTTCTATTTGTATTTTTAAACGAATGTAGAAAAATGTACATCCACACAAAATTACATTAAATTTTTTTTTAAAATTTTAAAAAATCTTGTATTGTATTCACTAAAAAATAAGTTTAGAAAAGTTAGGTTCCTTTAAAAAACAGTAAATTTCCCTGAATTGCTAAAAAAATTGGAAAAAAATCTTAAAATAACCAACTTTTATTAATTCGTCCGTAAGCACTAGGTATCATAGATAACTAGAATAACTAGAATCAGATAATTGTTAAGGAATACTTTCGTTACCCTACTATAGTTACTATAGTTATGCTATTTGGAGTGGAATTCAATAAAAATATAGTTTTAAAATTACACAGAAATAACAAAAAACATGAGTTTAATTGAAGCTTTAGATTACTCATTTAAGGGATATATCGGGATTTTATTGGCTGGTTGGTAATGTTAATATTGGTAATATTGGTTGATAGTAGTACTGCACAAATTACCACCTTTTTCGTAATAAATTTACATATGATTCATTAACGTATGAATAATCAATAACCAATATAGACTAGTTCGGAATAAGCGTCTTTTACTGTACGAGAGAAGGTACAAAAAGAAAAAAATAAAATTTGAAAAAAATCTTAGCTTTCTTAGTTTCTTAAGGTTAAACCTATACTTCATAAAAATCGCTACACGATGATAGGTTTCACTACGTTGAAGTGCTGTAATATATCAGTTTGTGCTAAATAAATTTTAGTTTTTTAATTAAACGTCACAATAGTTTAAAATCACGACTAAAACAGTATTATCCTGAACAGTGATTTCGAATTAGTAAAAATAAAGATGAAATTTGTGCTTTTACACTAATTTTAAACCTACATAGTTTTTTTTAATGTTTTGCTTGTAAAACTATTCAAAACTTAAAAATTAATTTTAAAAAGTCCATTCAAAACTTTTAAATTAAGCATTTTCTGTAATTGAAACATTAAAAATGTGGGAACCAAGCGCGCCAGCAGCGCCGTACCTACGAAGCGGCAAAAAACTAAAAATGCCCAAAAACTGCTTTTGCTTTTGCAATATTTAAAAAGTATTTAAGAAATTTTGAAGAGAAGGGGTCGAGATTTAAAACCAATAAATATTTGAAATATTTTAAACCATAAAATGTACTAGTCGCTCACTGTTTCTCAACTTTCCCTGTACATATGATTGGCGCTAGTAGTTATGTACCCTCTTCCTAACACTAAAAAACCCTTATTCCGAACTAGTCTATATAAATATATATAACATCACAAGATCCTCATATGCAATTTTTTATACAGAAAGGTAGTTAAGCAAGTTCTAAGCAACTCACGGTTTCATGGATAATTTATTCCAAGGATTTTAAGGTTTTGTCTCTAAAATATAATCGAATATTATCTTTATTTCCAGGAGATGTGAGGAGAAATATATCTGTTCTAGTTTGTTTGTATTTTTTTCTGCATTGTTTGTTATTTTCTACATAATTTACTCTAAAATTTATTGTTTTCAAAGAATGTGTTAAAATCTTGCTACATACGCTCTTTTTGTTTTAAATTTTTACCTTAAAAAAATTTTAAAATTTGTCGTTTATTATGCAAAAAATAACTTTTTCAGTTGCAAATACACATTAATGTGCAGCAAGTAAAAAAACATAACGATAGCTGCAGGAGAAATTATATTAAATAAACCCGCAAACAATTAAAAGCGTTGCCTTGTATGCAGGTAGGTTAATCTACTCACATTACATGCAATTGATTTGGATATTAAAATAACGCTTTTTAAAAAGGCCTCGCCTTTTTAGTACCGCTAACCAATCCATGGACTCCTATACTCCTAGACAGTCGGGGTTTTGAGATGGGTGTGCAACAGATACATCACTGACATATTCTACATGTGATCAAATCCGCAATTTTCGAGCTATAAACTTTTTGTAAATAATTTTCTCATAGAATTAGGTGGTTTTGATTGTATCAATGTATTTCTTTATTCTTAAAATGGGTTTTCGAAAATTTTATAGCATAATAAAATTTTGTCCAGTACTAAATTTTCCCATATGTACGCGTTTTTTAAATAAAATATTAGGACAAATGATGAAATATTTATACCACTTTAGGGTAGTGCATTTAATTTCGGTACTTTTCCCAATTGGGCATTTTTGATTTTGGACTATATCTTTGGTAATCCTGGACGGAATACGACGTTTAATAGCTCAAATGAGAGCTAATTATATGTAGATGACTGTCGTAAGCTTTTTATTTGTTATGTTATGATATTTTCATGTGAAATTGTGTGATTTATAATAAAAAAAATTTGTTACTCGTTTTTAGAACATGGGCATTTCATGATTACGCAATAAATTGGTTTAAAAATTAAACTGTCCTGGTAAAATTTAGTGTATTTTCCAAATTTTTAGTCCCCGTGGTTCTACGTTGCGTCTGTGGTGAGCAATCGTTATAAAATAAAATAGTGTAATTTCGGCACACTATTGCTGTAGGTAAAAACGGGTTCAATTTAGTGGTCGGGTGTTAAATTGTAATTGTAATTAGTTAAAAGAGAACGTTGAAATGTGTAGGAGTCATAGCACTGCACTTAAACTCGATTAAGGAGGTCTTTTTAAAAAGTGCCGAAATTGAATGCACTTTTTTCCCAAATTTTTCTAATTTTGATACCATTTAGCATTTTAGCTGTAACTTTTTGCCAGTTACACGTTAAACAACAAAAAAGCTTAAATTAAAGAAAACTGTCTGGAAATAATGATAGGCTTTTAAAAATGATGATTTTTTGACTGAGAAACAATCGATTGTTTGTAAAGTGCCGAAATTAAATGCATACATTTAATTTCGGCACTTTTCCATTTTTTAAAAAACTGATTTAATTAAGTAAAAAAACAACTTTCGTACAATGAATTTTTTATGAAGCAACGCAGCATCGTAAAAGCTTTAAAATGAGCTATCAAACATAAAAACCAGGCCAAACAGTAAAAAGTTACATTGGAAAAACGAAAAAGTGCAAAAAAAAAATTAAATGCAAAACGAAAAAAATTAAATGCACTACCCTATTTAAAGATATAGTGCTAAATTACTAAGTAAAAAAATTGAAATTAGTAGTGGTATTATGTTACTTTGGATAATCGTTAACAAAAGATTATACTATAGTCATTAAAAAAAACAACCTTCAAGTTTATATAGGTTAATAAATATTTTTATAGTAAAGCTAGAATAATAATATTCTGTGAAATTCATTAGCTGAATAGTTACTACTAAATAAACTAAACAGATTCACACTCACACAGCAATATTAGGTTATAAAAGGTAATAAGTTTTTAATAAATCCATTTTTGTTTAAAATTCTTTTTATTTCATTACTATTTATTAAATATTAAACATTATATTGCAAACAATTCGGCCAATCGGGTGCATTAATCTGTAAATCTTTAGTGATGTGCCCCGGAGCTTAAAGCTCCAAAGATCCGGAACGGAGCTCCGCTTTTAAGAGCTCTGGAGCAACCCTCGAGCTCTGGAGCTCTCCCCTATTTTTTCCTTCCTAATATTGCTTAATGAATGTAATATTTTTTTATAATCAGTTAATTATTATTATTCTAGCTTTATTATAAAATTATTTATTGGCACAAAAGATTTGAGGGATATTCCATCCTCAATGACTATAGTATTATTTTTCGTTAATTATTGTCTATAGTAAATATAATACTACTCCCAATTTTAATTTCGTTGCTTAGTAATTTAGCTCTATATATGTAAATTAAGTGATAAAAATATTTTTTAACTTTTTTCAATATTTTTTGAAAAAAAAGCAAAAAATGTGAAATTTTAGTACTGAATAGAATTTTATCATGCTATAAAATTTTCAAAAAAAATTTTTAAATTATAAAAAAAAACATTGATACATTCAAAGTTACCTAATTGTATCAAAAAAATTATATACAAAAAGTTTTAAGCCCGAAAATTGAAGATTTGAGCACATTGGAATCTGTCAGTGATGTATCCGTTGCACAACCAAAGATCCATTCCAAGGAAACGCCGACTGTCCAGGAGTATAGGGGTCCATGACCAATCAGAAAACACCCTTCACATATCTTCACCAGGAGATAAAATTGCCTCGTATGCGGGTAGGTTTTGGAGTACAGCTACCCAGACGTGCAGGTCTAGGACTGGACATGCGGGTCTAGGCCCCGACATGCCGGTCTAGGCCTAATTAGATTTTTTTATTTACGCTGCTACAGACCGCTGTGACATACCTTAACGATAATAATACCTTGATAAGCGACTACGTTAACTATCAAAGGGAATATTGCATTTAAAGCATATCATGCGTGTGAAAAATTTTAGAACTTTCTCTATAATTTTGATATCTTTTATAAGGTAAGAATTTCAAACTGGTGAATTTGACTCCAAAATCGGACGAACGTAATTATTGTATTCAAATTTGTATCTATTAGCACAAAAAATCTAACAAAATATATTTTTCCTAAAAATACATGTAAACACAAATGTCTGCAGTTTTAGGTAGCAAAAAACTGAAATTTAGTTTCGGTCAAACTTCAGAAATTTGAGAAGATTTTGGATTCCAAATAAAAAAAAATTAAATTTTTAGGAATCTGTAGTGGAATAACTTTGAACAACATTTTGACCATTCTGGTTGAAATATCTGATAAAAATTATCGCGGCAGAAGCTTTGCCATATGTTCTTTTGCCGTCGGCATTGGTATCACTTTGGGTAGTATCTTAGGACTGGAATCTCTGCTAGGCAGCAAAGAGCTTTGGCCATATTTGTTTATTGTTCCAGCCGTGTGGTTAGCGATTGGTTCAGTTTTTATCGCATTCTTTAAAGAAACACCCATCTATTTAGCTGCTTGCGCAATTAAACACGGGAATGTATTTGAAGAGGGGGACATTGGACGAATTAAAATCAGTGAATCATTATGGTTTTACCTGCAGACAACTGAAAGCCTGGACAGTGTAATTAAAGAGGTAGTGAATCAAAAAAAACGTTCTACCGTAAACCGCAGCTACTTCAAACACATTGCAAGCTTGAACACTGAAAAATACCTACGTCGCAGTAATTTACTTGCCTGGGCACTATGTATTCTCAGGTCTTTTTGTGGGGGTGACATAGTGCTTTTCTATTCAACTACAATTTTTATGTATGCAGGGATGAATCTAAATTCAGCTCAATTGACCACTGTAGCTATTAAAATATTTATGATACTCAGTAAATTTATTCTATATTTCACAATTGACAAGTTTGGTCGACGTAAGTTGCTCTTATTAACGGGGCCGCCATTCCTTATAAGTTTGGTCATCATTCTAATTATTAGGTAGAGTTGTAATACTATGTATAATAAAGAAAGAAGATTATGTCACTTGCGCCATTTTTGGCCAATATTTGATAATTACTGTAAAAACAAAATGGCCCAAATACTTAAATACTACGCTGTTATTTGGTACCTTACTTTTAGTTTTGGTTATATGGTACGAACATGTATTGAAATTTATTTAATTGTATTTTTTCAAAACGGTAGGAAAAATTTGTTTGCCCAAACTCCCTTAATATGGCAAAATATGCGGCGGGCCACTTTTTGTTTTTGCAATAACTTGGTAAAGAAACAACCAAAACATAAAAAAGCATATCATTTTACTCAGAAAAGTAACGAAATTTTTTTAAAAACTTAAATTTTAATTTTTTTTGGCTCGGTGCCAATTTTACGTTGAATTGAACTTAAAATTTAAATATGCCAAAAACTTTCCCTCGTAAATGTGCTTGTATCTTCGTTAATAATATAGCTAACGCATCATAATTAATACGAGCTTGTTCGTTGTTAGTAGGCGGTTCTAACGGTATGCATTTATGTATGGTCTTACGTTCCTGTCGTTCGGGATTTTGAGTTGAATTTACACATGCAGAAAACAATGCTTTTTTGCTGTGAAAAAAAGACTTTTTTTTAAGCGTTATTACTTAAGGTCTCTCCGGACAGTTTTCTTAAGTATGGAAAATCGCCATTTTTGGCATACCAGATCTCGTGAAATACAGTAATATTTCACTAAAAAATTTATATGAGTGTTAAAAAGGCAGAAATATCACGATTATAAAGTGAACATTTATTATATTATTGTAAGTAATTGAAATAATTGATATTAAAAATCAAATTGCAATGAATTTTTTTTAAAACCCTTAAAAATATTTACTACACACTATTTATTTAAAAAATACTTCCAATAGAGAGACACAGTTACCCTCTTTCACGTACGTAAAAATTAAACTGAATATTGTTGTATTTATGGTTTAATAAAAAATTTTCCGTGAAAAATGGGGGTTAATTTTTTTAAAATTTCGTTAAAACTTCGATTTAATTTAATTTGGTAAAATTTAAAGCTCCGGATAGTATATTTCTATTGAAATTTATAATTTTTGGAAGGCCATAACATCTTTTGTATTTTTTAACGCATAAATAGTTCTGTCGTGCGTCGTGCGTTTTATCAATTTTTTTCAGAAGGGTGATTTATAAATCGCTTTTAGAGCTAATCATTCCATGATAGCAGTGTCATAGTCGGTTAGCGCGTCGTCAAATTTTTTGAAAGGTCCCGAGATCTATTCCCACATAAAACATATTTGGTCACAATTTTTTTTTTATTTTAATAATGTTTTTTTTTTTACAATTTCAAAAATTTATTTAACATATTTGTTGCCTGCTTTTTGCCAATTAGTCAAATTTTCGTCATTTGAATATCCTAAAATATTATAATACTCTATAAGTATAATAATTCAAAAGTAAATTGTGTGTAAATAAAAATGGGTAATTTTTGCTCTTTATTGCAATTGGTTTACTACTGAACGCTCTGCAATAAAACTGTCCGGAGAGACCTTAAGCTGTAGATGTGCTAAAAACTATTTCTATATATCAAAAAAACAGAAATCACTTGGGCTTTAATATGAAATTATTATTAAAGGTTTTTTTAAAATTTCTCATAATGTACTAAAGATATGAAACTGCTAGAAATTTTTTTGAAAATATCACCATTTTCAAGTGGTCAAAAATACTTCAAATAGTTTGAAGTGACCATGCAAAAGGGGGGCATATTTGATTTGTATTGCTTTTTTTTCTAATGCCGTATTGAACGTTATCCTGCGTTGAAAAACCCCATTGAACATTTTCTCCAAAAACACCCATAGTAAATTCGGAAAATTCTCAAAAAACGCCTGTTTTGTTTTGGAGCATTGTAACAGGTATTATATTCAAAACTAACTCAATTTTACTCATTTTTCACCATATTGATCCGAAATTAATAAAAAACGTTAAAATAACGCTAATTTTTAAGTTCCAACACGTTTTTTTGCTCATGATTTTTTTGTAAAAATTTCACTTTTCTTCAAAATTTCAAATTTCATGCATTTGCATTATTTGCACTTCGCATAGTCAAAAACAACTAAAAACTTTTAAAAAATTGCTTATACTGCTACAATAACATTGCTTTTAAACAAAAATGTTTAATAATCAACGATAATGTAACTTTATAATAGTCTGCACTTGGCTTTTTTTTATTTTCGAAAATTCTTCCAAAAAAACCTAAATAAATGCACAAAAAGTGAAAAATCTCAAAAACATATCTTTTTATTTTCATTTTTCTTCGTTTTATATTATAAAGATTTGTCCAAGCTACCCAAAAAATACTATTTTGCGCTGGGCTTTGGCTTAAAACTCGAAATATGACCCAGTTTTGGAAATTCTTTGTTTTCAACGAATTCTCACAAAAACTCAAATGAAGACCTTATTTCTAAATTGTACTCCAGAACAGATGATGTGTTTTTGCCCGTACTCTATTCTAAAGAGCAACTCAACCTCTTTTTGCAAACAGGGAGAAAAAAATCTCAAGCGTTTTAAACGTCTGTTTGCGGGCTCGCATATGAGACACCCGTAGCCGCACTCATAAAGCGCAATTAACCAAGGATTTACCAAAGATTATATATGGACGTCTTTTTTTCATGGACAAGGAGAGAATTAGATTAAAAAGCTGATAAAAACTGACTTTAAACGCGGTTTTTGGACTTTTTGTCATATTTTATGACTTGAAAAGTATACATACTGTTTTAACTAAAGTACTTTTTATATAAATAATTGTCAAATTTTAAGAATATTTGAAAAAAAGTTAAATACATGATATAGTTCATTTTTAATTTCAAAATAAAAAAAAAACAAAATTAAAAAAGACGAATTTTATTTCGATTTTGCATTGGTTCACATTATTATTTTAAATTGATAAAAATTTAATTCCTCTGTATGTTTGATTATGTTATAAGTTTATTGTACATTATTAATCATTATTTAAAGGAATTGAGTCTTTTATCAATTTATATTATATTATGTGAGCCAATGCAAAAGCCAATCAACAATCGTTGGTTAATCCTTGGTTAATCGCGCTTTATGAGTGCGGCTACCGAGATGTAGTACTCTGTT
>JASAMX010007679.1:0-16983 GCA_030248175.1 Microlaimidae sp. YZB2_3 | reverse complement strand
GTAACGTCTTCGTTAAGATTACGTATTGTTAGAAAAGGCACAAAAAAGCGAAAATAAGGTGAAAATAGGTCTAAAATGGCATAAAATCCATTGAAATAGGCTAAAAACTTCAAAAAATTTGCGATGATGGCGTCATAATAGGTAAAAAATGGGTCATAATTTTTTGATACTTTTTCATTTTTCCGCGGGGGGGGGGCAATAAAACGGAGGGAGGCAAATCCTCCAATGAAGCGGGGGGGCATTCAAACCGTGCACAGGTCTGTAAAAGTATTCTCAATTATAAATAAAAAACCTAAAAATATTGTAAGTCGTAATTAAAAAACCTAAAAATTTAACAAAAAATTAATTTGTGGGCTCCTTTCAAAAACCCAAAAGAAACGAATTAAAAACCGTATAAATATAGATTTCACAATAATTTAGGATCGGTTAGAGTCCTCTGCCCCAGAGAGCAAAAACTTGCTTCAACGCACATTAAATCTCTATCTCAGTTTGCTAGGCGAAGATTTCTCGGAAGATGTTCGTCTCCACACTCTACCTGCCCTTGGTGTCTTTGTTAAAAATGTAATTGTTTGCTAATTAAACTTATTGTTATTAAAGAACCAAAAGAATTCTAGCATTATTAAAGGTGTTTTGTATAAAATATTTAATATGTTTTAATCTTTTATTGTTATTTGAAAATAATAACATGTAGTAGAATAACATGTCGTACCAAAAATATCTCAAAGGATAAACAACTTTTATGCCATTATATTTATATCAGCTAAATAAAATAGCTAATTCACACTGGATAGAATGCAATTTTGGTAGAATAACATGCATGCTCCCTGTCGCAAAATCCTGGCTACGGCCATGACGTACCTATTAAAACACTAGACCCTTTATCGTTTTCAGTACTAGTACTGGGAGGATCCTCCAAAGTTAAGTCAATGAGTAAATTTTTGAAGGAAGTTCGCTATTAATTTCGACCTTTTTAAAAATAAAATGTACCTTCTTTCCTAATCCGTGGCCGCCCTTGTCATGGACGGGCGTCCGTGGGCAGTTTTTCAGATATTTTAAAACTTAGTTTTATTGGCTTTGTATTTCAGTTTTTGCCGGCTTTTTTCGAAGGTCCCCTGATTCTGATCGGTCTTCTAGCCTCCTTACTACTAAAACAGCTGTCGTCCAGTCTTTACTCAGTACAAAGATCGGCCGCAGCGCTTTTGCAAATTCTGCTGCGCGCCAGCTACGAATTGGCCAAAGCCACCAACGGCCAGGGACTCGGAAGGTGGGAGTATTTTAATAATAATATACTATACCATTTTTTGTTTCTTTATTTAAAGAGCGTCGTCTTTCTTAGATTGGAAATGTAAACCATTGTTTAGGATTAGGACTTTTTATCAAGAACTCGCTTTATATTTGAAATGCCCGTTATTGCATTAATGAAAAATTTCTTAACGCTTTTTTTACTGAGCTAATATAAAAAAGATGAAGAAAGGATTAATAGTATCATTAAATGATACTATTAATAAATAGCAATTGGCAACTATAAATTTTATAGTTTCCCTTGGAAGATTTCTTTAAGTGCTGCAAAATTGTGAGTAATTTTATTCGTTTCTAATAGTTTTGTTTGTTTTGGATTTTTTTAAAGATCAGTATTTTTTGGTTTATACTATAATAATGACGAAAATAAACTAATAATAAACTTAGTTTTATTCTATTGGTTATTTAATATATTACTAAATAAATAGCGCAGTTGATAGAAACTACTAAAGGGGTACTTTTTTAATTTGTTTTTTATTGAAGAAGCGTTTTGTTTATATTTTTAGTAAAATTAATTTCTCGTTTGGAAGCCGTTTTGAGTACTGAAATACTCATTTAAAATAGGTTTTGTGTAATGTTTTGTTATTTATTTATTATTGTTTGTAGACTGGGTTCACAGCTGGGTGTTGCCTTGGCTCATTTGTTGGGAGAAGGTCCGTTTTTGGCCTCATCCTCGTCTTTCCACAGGGGTCTCACAATGCTAGAGAACCTGGCCGGTAAAGAACGGAAAATCAATGTGTTTGACACCCTGGTTAAAGTATGCAAATTTATTTAAACGCTGTTTTTTTGAATTATCAAAGTTTAATATTATGCCCAAAGTTATACTAATAGTTCCAGACATCTAAAACACCGCACGAGCTTAGGTTATTACGCTTTCAATTAAAAACAAAATGATAGTCTTTACCCTTTAAAGAAACGTTTGTACGTGTTTCGGCCCTATTTTTAATATTTTAACATTTTTGTGTCAAAAAAGCTTTTGTTTGCAAAAAAGATTAAATTTTCGTGAAGTAGGTTTTATAACGTAATTAATTAGCATAAAAATAAAGCGAAAGCTGTTTACAATTAAACGTATGTATTTTTATGTATCAATAAAACATTTTTACTTGTGTAATGCAAAATTAATTATTTTGATTAAATTTACCGAATTATGAAATTTCAGGATTTGGTAAAACAACTCAGAAGTGTACTGTCTGCTACGGGTGCTTTGCGAGAAGCAGAAAAAGATCCGTTTAGATTTGCAGAACTTCATCTCAAATTAGCTGACAGCTACAGGTAAGTCAAAAACGGTAAATGTATAGTTACAAATCGGTTAATTTCGTTTTGTGTTATAAAGTAATTTTAGAAAACAATTTATTTTTACATGTACACAATTCAATGTTTTTACACAAACAAAAACTTTTAAATAAAGAAAATGATGCCTTATTAACTGCAATGATTGATGGGGCCAAATTTATCTTTTCATAAGATATTAAAATTAAATTTTCCATTTTTCAGGTTGAGTGTAAATATACAAAAAATGTTTTTATTGAAAAACACCGCATCAAAACGAAGCGTTTAATTCAATTCTGCTATTAAACAATCAAAACAAAAACGTCAAATATAAACAGACCTGTGCACGGTCTGAAAATGCCCCTCCCCCGCTTTGTTGGAATATTTGCCCCCCCCCCCCCACCGCCAAAAAATGAAAACGTACCCTAAAATTATGACGCCATTTTGACCTATAATGACGCCATTATCCCCAATTTTTTGCAGTTTTTAGCTTATTTCAATGCATTTTTAGCCATTTTAGACTTTTTTTTACCTTATTTTAGCTTTTTTTGTCCCTTTGTGTCCCTTTTCCCTTCTGTTTTTCTCTTTTTGTGCCTTTTTTTCTTTTTTTTTGTTTCCTCCCTGCTTGCTCCCCCGTTTTATTGCCCCCCCCCGTTTCAAAAAAGTTGCCCCCTCGTGTCCCCCCGTTTTGGAATTGCCCCCCCGATAAAACCCCCGGGGGGGCAGAGCACAGGTCTGTATAAAAATAAAAACTACAAACTGTTAGCAAATCTCGCGGTGTTTGTTGCAGCAGCATGGTCTGTCAATTTGTATAAAATAAGACAATTATAATGTAATCAATTTAATTCATACTGAGCTACGTTTAATCTTGCGTAGCAGCTACTATACTATAAATTAATTCCAGGGGAAGTGCTCCTTTGCGACAGGCCTGGTTAGAAAGTTTGGCGAAACTGCACGAGAAGTCAGGGGCCTACTCTGAAGCTGCCATGAGTCACTTGCATGTTGCCGCCCTTATCGCCAAAGAATTGTTTAGAAAAGGTTGGTTCATACTTAAGGTCAACATAGGGGCAGGGTGGCTTTGGCTAGCATATTTGCTAAGGTCTTGTGATCTTAGGTTTGGGTAGCAAAACCAAGAATGCATAAAGGGTAAAGAATGTCCAATAAACAATTGTTCTTGTTATACTATGTTTAGCAATCTACATGTAAATTTATCATCAAATGGAAATAAAATTTGTAAACGCAAAACTTATGAGTGAAATTTTTCTAAATAATACACTTTCGAATAAGTCAAATTATTCAAAATATTCAACGTTTTGACATATTAAATAGTTTTTACGTCGGATGCAACAAAAAACCTAAAATATTGACAATATTACGTGGAAAAAACCTCATTTAAGGATTTTATGTTCGCAGTTTGCAAACTATAACATTGTAAACGCAAAATTCATTGATAAAATTTTTTTACATTATAATGTCGAATAGTTTAAATTATTCGAAATATTCCATGCTTAAACTTGTAAAATATTTTATACGTCAGATTTAACAAAAAACGTTGAATATTTGACAACGTTACGTGAAAAAACCTCTTCAGGGTTTTACGTTCGCAGTTTTTTTGCTGGAGATTTCGCGGTTATCGTGTAATCTACAGTATTACGTAGAAAAATCCTCATGTAGATTGTTACACAAACTGTGGATTATTCCACAAGTTCCGGCAGATTTTTTACAGGATAAAAAATCTACACTGTGGAGTGTGGAATAAATTACGTATGATTAGAACAACCTGTTTAACACACAGTCGCACATTCTCAACTCTTATGCATTCTTGACAAAACCAAGGTCGCTTTCCCCACAAATTTTTTATTCGTTTTCCAATTTACAAATTTTACAGCATTCACACTGTTCTTTTATCAATTTTTACACCTAATAACTTCATTTACTCTTATGATATTTAGTATTACTGGTGCGTCTGAAATTTATATCAATGAAGGTGATTTAAAACGCGAATCCCTCTTCGATTTCAAATTAATTAGCCCGAAGTAGACTATACTAAAACTTAGAGGAGTCCAACCCAGCCAGACCATAAATGATGTAAATGATATTTTGAAGTTTAGAGGGAGGCTCTAAACTTCAAAATATCATTTATATCGAGCAAGAAACACTAAGCAACCAGGACCAATTTGAGTTATGGTGTCTATTTTTTTAATTTAAATAGCAATGGTAGTTAATTAACTGTATGATTTATCATGTTATGTTGTCTCGTGAAAACAAAAACAGGATGCTATTGTTGTGGAGCATCCTAATGATAATGAATATGACCATAGCACATTAAAATAAAAATGCAAAACTGTGGTACTATTTAAAGTACTTCGTTTATTTAATCCTTTGAAGTAATTTATTTTAATAACATCCATAGGTGTTTTTGATCAGGTCCGTAAGGGGGGGGGGAGGGTCCTCCCCCGGGTGGAAGGCCGAAATTTTTTAGGGGGGTTCCATGGGGGTCCGGAACCCCCTGACTTTTAAGGGAGGAGTCGACTTGGGGTGCGAGATTTCATATTTAAAGGGGTCTAGGCGGGTTCGATTTTTTAACAAAGTTTTTTTAAATCTGTATTTTAAGTGTGTTTAGGTCCAATATTGAATTTTATATTCGAAAACACCCTATTTTTATTCTAAAAAGTGTATTTAAACGCTGTTTTTTTACTAAAAAAAACCGCGTTTTTGACAGTAAATAAAAAAAATTGTACTTGTAAATTGGTCGGGAAAGGAAAGGAGGGGGTCAGCTTGGCTAGAGAAGGTCAGGCCAGACCGCTCTCGAGCTTTGGGGTAAAAGGGGCCCATGGGCACAGGAGGAAAGGAGGTTGGTGGGGGTTAACCCCCCCCCCTCCCCCCGAATTCTGAGGAGGGGGGTTTAACCCCCCCCCCACTCAGAAGTAGGGGGTGAGAGAAGAAGGTTAACCCCCCAGTTTTGGAAAAATGAAGAAAAAAAAATTATTAAAATGACTTCTAATTGCCTCCAAACTTAAGTTTTAAGGTCAAAATGAATTTTTAAGCAATAAAAAGCTCAAAAATGCTATAAAAAGAGCTTTTTGACCTAAAATTAGCGTTTTTTTACCTATTTTTCCTTCAAAATTGAAAAACGATATGGGTAAAATGCACTCCAGAAAAGAAAACGATATGGATATTTTGCGTTTCTCGGATTTTAACCCCCCTCCCTAATTTGGGGTTTAACCCACCCCCCCCACTCCGGACCAACTTGCCCATGTATGAGGGGACCCTCTGGATTTTTTCCAGGGGGCTCCGAAATTTTTGCTCTAGGGGGAGGGGGTGGACCCCTCTGTTCCCCCACCCTCCCTCCCCACCTAAAAAAAACACCTATGATAATATCCTATTTATTAATGATAATTATTATGTTTTACACTAACCACCAGCTTTTTATTATCAAAGTTCTTCTACTAACTGTTTTTCTGTTTGATATTGAAAAAAATCAGAAAGCAGTACTGTAAAATTTTTTATTGTGATACAAACGGTGGACAGTGCACTTCAGTAAATTGTTATTAACGTTGTCGCTGCTACGGTTTAATGATTTACTGAATTCAATTCCGTTTAAATGTAAAAGTCAAAATTACTCGTATGCGTCTTGACTAATATTTCAGTAGCAAGCGACCAAAGTACTTTGTTTCAGAGCAGCAGCCAAACTGGGCTTTGTTCAACACGGTTTCAGACAATATTTCTCTGGAGGAACTCTACACCACCGCAGATAACGAAGCAGTGCCGGCTGGATATACAGTGGTAAGTTTTTTAAATGAAGAATTTTTTATCAACTAGACTTATTAGCATAAAAAATAACTTTTTAAAAATAAACAGTGCACCGTAATGACATGAGTATATTAAAGCAAAAGTTTATTTTTAGTTAAGATTATAATAAGAGACTAAGAGAACAGACAGTCTTGCTTGACCGTACCCATAGGTGGGCAGCCTCTCGGATTTTGGGAGGTATAAGGGGGGCTCAAATTATAGGGGGGGTGTCCAGCAAGACCCAAATTTTGAGTGGGGGTGTACCCAATTTTTTTTATAAAATGGGCGCTGCCTTAAAATGGGCTTAAAACGCGTAAAAAAACGTAAAACAAGCTTATAAATGCTTTAAAACCGTGTAAAATTAAAATAAGACCTTATTGCAACTTAAAAATTTTATTTTTTAATTCTTTTAATAATAATGTGTTTATATATTCTTATAATTAGATTAGAAATCATAGTTTTTTTAATAATTACGTAATAATAGAATAGTAATTATTGTCTTGATTATAAAGTCAAGTATCACAAACTTTTTAATCCATAATCTTATATTTAATTAAGGATTTTATACATACATGGGCGTATCCCCGGGGGACTAGCCCCCTTTTTTAGGTCGGCAATAGGAAAAATTTGGGGTTAGACCCTCCTCCTTTTTTGGTCGCCAAGGATAAAAATTTGGGGGTCTAGAACGACCATCTTAAAAAAAATTTCTCACGTTTCGCTCAGCGTCCCATTAATTATTATAGTCTCCACTTGCAAATTTGTATTACTTTGTTTTGTAATCTTGGTATGACCACGCTAGACCCACCCCATTCTTTATATTTTAATTGGTCTTCACTTTCAAATTTGTGTTACTTTGTTTTTTAATCTTGATATGACCACACTGGACCCCCCTTAGATTTGTTATATAGTGGTATTAAAAATTTAAAGGTTAGAAGTAATTTTAAAAACATTTTCTGGTACTTTGCATTGCTTAGCTGTAATTCAACGTACCCATTTTTTAGCTGTAATGTTTTGGAAATCGAAAATTTTAAAGTATCAAATTGTTTGTAAAAAATTGTTTCTTTGTTTTATAGACTTATTTTTATTGAATAATAGGAAAATAATGACATAAACAAGGTAATAAACTCTCCGCGGAAAATTTTTTTAGTCGTTTTATAACACTTAAAAATTTTTCTCAGGGAGGCGAATTTGGGGGGGTGTGGGGTGTCCCCGGGTCCCGGGTACCCCAAATTTGGGGGGGGGGGGTGTCAGCAAAATCTGAAATTTTGGGGGTATAACCCCCCAACCCCCCCCCCCCTCTCTCCACCTATGACCGTACCATGCATTAACCGCAATGTTTTTTATAGAGTTTTAACATTTTGCAACTACACTGTGTAAAAAGTCTTGCTTGATCGTGCCATGAATTAACCGCAATGTTTTTTATGAAGTTTTAACATGTTACAACTACACTGTGTCAGAATATTAAGATTTTATGTTTATTGGTTTAATATTAAATATTACGTTTCAATAAATGTTACACTCGTAAAAATTTGAAATGTAATAATTTACAGGCCAACTATACAGAAAGAATTGAACAAGTCGCAGAATTTTTATCAAGAGGCGAAAGACACGAGAGTCTCGGTCCGCTTTATCGGCTCATAATTCCCATTTATGAAAATAACAAAGATTTTCGAGTAATATTTTGTTTTAATTTTTTGTTTAATAATTTAATTTCAAATTGAATCTTTATTCGTGTTAAAAAATCCTTTTAATGTTTAACTTGATAGTTTAGTTAGATCGAACGTTTAGGTAAGTATACTTTAAATAATTCCCGTGACTTTAGGCGTTGGCCAGTGCCTATGGAACTCTCGAACGTGCTTATACCCGCGCCGTGCAGCTCAGAGCCACTGGCAAACGAGCACTCGCCACCTATTTTCGAGTAGTTATTTATGGAAGAGTAAGTCTTGCTTGTCTGTACTAAAATTACTTATTAGTTCATGAATCATCACTGCAAACTATTATAACATTTTTTAAATTATACTAAGCCATGAATGATATAATGAATAATATTTTCCAAATTGGAAAATTGAAAATTGGAAATTCCAATGATATACATGTTATCAAGTTCCATAGATTTTAAGTAAAATTTTTAACATTTATTATGAGTGTGTTTTTAGTATCAGTTCCCGGAGGACCACGGACGTGAGTTTGTATATAAGGAACCCGGAATCACAAGTCTGGCGGAAGCATCTGAGCGACTGCGTTCTCGCTGTCATAAGGCACTTGGTCATGTCAATGTCAAGTTTCTCAGCGAAGCCGATGTGGTAAGAGCTGCAAAATATACATTCAGCAGACCTGAACATTGCCCCCCGGGGGGTTTATTGGGGAGGCACGAAGGGGAAATTTTTTCGAAACGGGAGGAGTTGCAACTAAACGGGGGGAGCAAGCAGTAAAGAAAAAGAAAAAAAAGAAAGAAAAGTAGGAAAAAAACAGGAAAAAAGAAGGGAAAAAAAGAGAAAAAGAAAGGATAAAAATAGCGAAATTTAAGTAAAAATTCTAAAATGGCTTTAAATTCATTAAAATAGGCTAAAAACTGCGAAAATTTCGCGATAGCGTCATAATAGGTCAAAATTGGCACGATAATTTTTGGGTATTTTTTCATATTTGGGCGGGGGAGGGGGCAAATCCTCTAATAAAACGGCGAGGGGGAAGGAAACTCCAGACCTTGCACAGGTCTGCATTCAGTGTATCATTTTAATCAGATCCGACGACTAAAATCAATACCATGTCAGCAAATAACAGATTATTGAGAAATGAAATTTTATCAACACTACCAAAAGCTTTCACTGTATAAGTTTTTAAGTTCTTGCAACAAAATGTTATGGTGTGACTCTATAATTTTTGTAAATCATAAACTATTCACGGTTAACTTGTGTCACTAAACTTTGTTAAGTAAATAAAACAGTTTAGATCGAAGAGGAAAAGTTTGCAGATGTCGAAGACACGGTGTTTGCCCAAATAACCCATGTGGAACCCTGTGCCAAAATTTCTCATGACCAAAAAATCGATGACTTACCAGAAGATGGATTTGAAGCCCATGCCAATGTCTGTAGATTTCGCTTTGAGACCCGACTGATTGACCGAAAGGAAGATTTTAACGACGTTACCAAGCAGGCGAAAAAGCGTGTATACTTGACAGGTAAAACAGAGTTTCTGTTATTGTTGTTACATGGGCGTATATTAATTGCGAATTTCGTTTTCCGTACAAAAATGGTTTCTTTATAGTGAGGGAAGCGGCTATATCTCAAAAACTTGGGAAACTTCCGACTCCTCTTTGAATTTGCAATTGCCTTTCTACAATCCACATAAAATTTGGGGATCAACTAAATACCAAAGCCCTTACACAAGCCATATAGCTACCTACAGCAGCCGAAAATATTTTCTTATGTACCTTTACAAGTAGAATGGTCCATCTTTGCTTCAAAGTTAAATTTAGTTTATAGTTAGTGACCTATTTTTTGTGTATTCATCCTAAACCGCTTGTTAGTATGAATGAAAACGGAAATATTTTTATAATTTTACCCCGATTTCGGCAAGTACTTTTTTTTAATATTCTAACCATAGTTTTAATCAAGAAACGTTTACTGTAAAACCAATTTGAAACCTCTTATCTCTTCATGGTAATAATTGATAAAAGTTATTATAACATGCAGCTAAGACTCAAAGCTGCACTACGTCATAATAATGCCAGTTTTTTTTTGCTTTCCTTTAGCAAAATATGTATTCCTTGCATTTTCGGTTTTAATACTTGTGTGAAAATTTGATTTTTAAGAAGATTGCTCTCTCTGGCTTTGTTATTGTTTTTGTTCTTTCAGCCGCGCGCTCGTTTCCATATCTGCTGCGGAGACTGCTGGTGATCAAGCGAGAGGAAGAGACACTAAATCCACTAGAAGTGGCTGTGGAAGAATTGAACCGGAAATCTAAACAGCTTCAGCGAACGCTCGCCACCCACCCACCAGATCCCAAGCGTCTTCAGCTGCAGCTGCAAGGTGATGTTTATTTATTGTATAAAAACTGAAAAGCAAATTATGGTTTGTGCTGGCGTCCATTCGCACTCTTCGTTTTATAAATTACATTCTATCTAAATTTATATTTATAAACCAATAGTTCACATTTGCTATTTAATAAAATAAAAAATAAAAATTTAAAAACAAAATTCAATCGATACTATATTACAATAAACGGCGTTGTAATTTTTACAGCGACTTCTTTGTAGTGAGTGTTCCTTTTCGAACCGTTCTTCTTACAAACTGAAGAACCACGGGCAATGCGTGGAAGGTAAAATTTTCAAGTAACTAAAGAGGTGAAGAGGGAAGAGTATTTGGGCAAAAACGTTTATTCTTATATTATACAATATGGATGTTGGAACTCAACACCTTCATTCAATCTACAATCTAATAGGGACTGGAAAATCAGTTGAGCTTCTAAAATTACATTTAAAATCAATAGATTATTTGCTTAAAATATAAAATCACATCACTTATATAAGTCGTATGCATCTGCTGTAAAGTCAAAATAGTTTATGTATATCTGTGACTCATTAGTTTTGGTAGTAATAATTGCATATAACTAATAAAAATAACATCGCTTAGTCAGTGGCGTGCCCAGGAATTATCTGGAATTAAAATTTCTAGTGTAATAATAATTATCTGCATCTCAATAGTTTAATGATCATCTGAATTAAAACTTTTCTCATCTGGGGGACATTCTGCCCCCTGGACCCCCCTGGCAGGAGGCTCCGCCCCTTAATCCCGCTCGGAGGCTCTCGCCCTCAGAGCCCCCATTTCGGGGGGGGGGCTGCCGCCCCGAGACCCCCCTTCAGGGTTAGCATCTACCCTCCCCCAGGCCGCCTCCCCCCCCCGAAATGAAATCGTGGGTATGCCACTGCACTTAGTATATTTAATTTTACATTTAAACATTCAACATATAGAGTGTTTTTAGCTTTTTTTTTGTTTTGTTAGACTTTTGAAGGAGACATTTCAGCATAGTAGGAATTCCAATCTTCAATAAAACATAAATTTTAATTTATGTTCAAAATTTCTTAAGAGCGTACAAATCATTTGTAAGACCGATTGTTATGCTTGTGTTGTTTGGAATCCTTACTTGAATAAAGATATTGAACTAGTCGAGCGATATATATATATATATATATATATATATATATATATATATATATATATATATATATATATATATGAAAATAAAAATTAAAATAAATTGAAATAAAATTTACTTACATTTTGTTATTTTGGGTTGATTTACTGCTATAAATAGAGTTAAGAGGGAAGAGGGGCTCTACCTATCTCATACCAGTTCCCTAGGTCTGCGTTTAGCAGGAATGCATCCTACCATGGGAGAACTTATCTTCTGGTGGCCAAACATTATTGAAAAGATAAGCTTAGACCTCGAGTTGTGGGCTAGGCCGCAATGGCCACACGGTAAGGGCCTGGTCCCCCTCCCTGCGGAAAGGCACTGTGCACACAACACACAGTGTGGCAATCACCTCACCAGAGTGGCAATGGCGGTTTTGGAAAACCAAATCAACCATGACCTTTGAAGTGGCGCAATTCCCCAGAGAAGATTGTCGATGGGGTCCCTAAAGCTTAAAGTTCAGAAATCTCAGATTAACTGTCGAAAATTCTTTTTTTTTGTAATAGAGTTGTTTCACAATGGAATTCCCTTTCAGATACTCAAATAACCGCTCCTTCATTAAAGAATTTTAAAAATACTATTAAGAATAGTCCTTTTTAGATCTTATTTATCATAATAGAAAACAGCAAACATATAATGAAAAAAAGGGGAAAAGAAAAAAGCAAACATGCCACAAAGGCTTGCAAAAAAATTAAATCTTAAAATTAACCAAATAGAAAAATAACAAATTTTTACATGACCTATCTTATTTTTGAGTTCATCAGTATGCAAAACAAAAAATACATCCTTATATATACCAAAACTTATCAAGCAAATACAAAAAGAAAAATAATTATTAAGTTAAAAAACAAGAAAGACCATGCGAACGCAAAAAAGAAATAAAAAATCTCGGAAAACCTTACACGCCTGTTTCACGCGCTACACAGGTGTAGTATTAACATACATCGGGTGATCAATCAATGGTATTGTAGCCTTACTTAACAAAAGGCCACAATTAGTCTTAAGTTAATAACAAAAAAGTTTTCTGTTGCACAACGAGACATCTAGAAGCTTTTATAATACAAATTATAAATTTTGAAGAGCTTATAATACTAACAAATAACAAAACAATTACATCATTAAAAGATCCAATTTGCGTTCACAAAAAATTAAAATGCACCGTTAACTGGCAGAACCAGAAACAGGAGTAGTGTCACTCGGCGAACCAAGCAACACTAAAAGCACCGTTCTTTGGCTGAAACCAAGAATGGGAAGCATAAGCATCACTTGGAAAACCAAGTGAAGTAATGATTTAAGGCTTAAAAAACCAACCAAACAAAACAAAAAAAAACTTAAAAATGTATACACTCAAACATTTTTTAAAAGCACAAAGTGTTTAAAAACCATGTTATACACCTATTTTACATATTAATCTTTTTGTATGGCTATCAAAATTATGTTGACCCAGCATTAATATATGATTAATCTTTAGTTAAAATTTTTTTAATAAATTTGTCACAATTTTTACGATTTACTAGATCAAATTTAACAATAAGTGGTCTATATTTTTTACTAAAAGTTAAAAAAATTTTATTTAATTCTAAGCAACCCTACTCTAACTCTATAAATTCAGAATATATAAGGATTTAACTCGGATACCAAAATCGTTTGTATTAGAGCATACTAAATCTTATGAGTTCAGTGTAAAACACACTAAGCCCGATATCATTAGAAACATTGCTGGTTTTGTAAATATATCTAATTATTTTAAAACTGAAATCATCTGTTTTGTTATAAACAGCGATTTTAACATTATTATCATTAAGTTTTATATCTAAATCTAAATAATTACGTGTAAAATTGTTAACAGTGGTTTTTAATAAGGGTAATTAACATAGATGTTTTTGGGGGGGGACAGAGGGGTGCACCCCCCCCCTAGAGCCAAAATTTTGGACCCCCCCCTGGAAAAAATCCAGGGCCCCCCCCCCCCCCCCCCAAGCTCGAGAGCGGTCCGACCTACCCCCCCCCCCCTGGAAGGCTGGACCCCCCTCCCCCCCCTCCCGACCAATTTGGAAGTATATTTTTTTATTTACTGTCAAAAACACAGGTTTTTAGTTAAAAACAGTGTTTAAATACACTTTTTAGGCCTAAATAGGCTGTTTTAATACATAAAATTCAATATTAGACCTAAAAACACTTAAATTATTGAGTTTAAAAAATTTTGCTGAAATATTGGACGCCCCTGTCCCTGACCCCCCCATAAATTTGAAATCTCGCTCCCGGGGGCGCCGCCCCCTAAAAAGCCAGGGGGGTCCGGGCCCCCCAGGACCCCCCCACCAAAAAAATTTTGGCCTTCCACCCGGGGGTGGACCCCCCCTAGCGGACCCGACCAAAAACATCTATGGTAATAGATGTATAGGTAATTAATATGGATATATATCTTTAAAAACATCCAACATCTTATAATTATTATTTAAAGTAAAAGCACTAAAAACATCATCTATATATCTAGTGGTCATAGCTAAAACATTTCGAATTACTGGATTAGATTTAAGAAAATTAAACTCAATAAACCACAACGTAAGATCAGCAAGTTGTGGTGCAGCATTTCCAATAAAATTTACTTATTTTGTTATTTTGGGTTGATTTACTGCTATAAATAGAGTTAAGAGGGAAGGGGGCCCCACCTATCTCATACCAGTTCCCTAGGTCTGAGTTTAGCAGGAATGCACTCTACCGTGGGAGTACTTATTTTTTGGTGGCCAAACAGTGTTGAAAAGATAAGCTTAGACCTCCGATTGTGGGCTAGGCCGCAATGGCCACACAGTCTGGTTCCCCTCCCCACGGAAAAGCACTGTGCACACAACACACAGTGTGGCAATCACCTCACCAGGGTGGCAATGGCGGTTTTGGAAAACCAAATCAACCACGACCTCCGAAGTGGCGCAATTCCCCAGAGCAGATTGTCAATGGGGTTCCTAAAGCAAAAAGTTCAGAAATCTCAAATTACCTGTCGAAAATTCTTTTTTTTAATAGAGTTGTTTCACAATGGAATTCCCTTTCAGATACTCAAATACAGGGACGTAGCCAGGGGGGGGGGGCGGGGGGGGCGCCCGCCCCCCCCCCCGAAACGGTCGGACAGGAGGAAAAATAAGGATAGTGGTTGGGCGGGGGGGGCGGCCGCCCCCCCGAAATGGTTGCCAGATAGTAAAATTTGGGGGTTTTCAGAGGCTAAAAATTCAAAATTTTCTAGCGCCTCGCTAATCGCTCGGCGCCACACTTTAAAATAATTTTAGTACCCCAATGGAGCCCCAAAAACCAAAAATTTGTTCCGATTCGCTTCGCTCAGCGGTCACTTTCTATAGTATACATACATATATATCTCGTTATTTATGTTGCCTGATGCTAATGTTATTTTAAAGTTAGTACAATAATTTTTATAAGTAAAAGTACTACACAGAAAGCAAAACAAACAATCATATTGGTTGATTTATGTACCTCCCCCCTCCTAAATTTTCCTGCCGCTTATAGCATTGGCTCGGATTTTTTTCATATAGGTAGGTACCCTAGAAAACATGGAGCCGAGATGCTGCTCATGTGCTTTGGTTTACAATGTGGGTTTAGCCAAGGGGTCTGAAACTAAAGTCTCTAAATTCCTTTTTTGTAAAATCCAGGCTTTGTCAATGTGTGCTTATGTAATTTTTAACAAAGAAAACATGTTTTTACCGCTAAAAACATTAGATAATAGGTTATTAGGCCAAAAACAGTGTATTATACAGCTTTATCTACGTTTATCCCTGCTTTTTTAACGTTTTCAAAAATTAAGGGGGGGGCTCCCCCCCCCCAAATTTTTAGGTGGGGGCGGCGCCCCCCCCCCGAAATTTTTTTTGTACTAAAATCCGCCCCCCCCCCCAAAATGAAACTCTGGCTACGTCCCTGCTCAAATAACCGCTCCTTTATTAAAGAATTTTAAAAATACCATTAAAAATGGTCCTTCTTAAAGCTTATTTATCATAAGCCTGAGGACCATTTCTGGTAAACCATGATGAGTCCATAATCTAGCGAACGTGATTGGTTGGCCTTTATTTTTATTTATTTATTTTATTTTGCATAAAGCAGGATACACAAGGCCTATGTTACTCAGCACTAATTGCGCAACCAAATACTACATATAACAATATTAACAAAGAATACTATCACATCACAATGCAATGTGTCTCAGCGGGGACTCGATCCAGGGACTTTCAGTATGCAAGACGTAAGATCTGCCAATGCGCCACAGCCTTGACAATGCAATGCCTTGGTAATACAATGCATTGTGAAAGTTTGCTAGAATAAATGATGATGATGATGGATGATGATGTAAATAAAATATTCTTCCCTTAAATCCTTGGAGAAGTAGCTTTTTAGTTATATGCTGTACTTCCCTAATAATGGTTGTAAGTTCTATTATGGTATAGTACAAGATAATATAAACCGCGACACACTACTTTTATGTACTGAGTAATTGGAAGCATATTTTACAAACAAACATGGTTTGTGCTATTACAATTATTATTATTATGTACAAACAAAATGCCTTTAGTGACGATCTTCGTAATAAAAGCGTTAAAACGAGAGTCATTAAATGACTCGTTTATTTATGAATTATTTATTGTTTATTTTTAATTAAACTACCTAAAGTATATTTTTAAGTTATTAAAATAGAATTGTTTACTTTAAATAACTAACCATGAAATGACAACAACGATGTGTTTGTTTCAGGTGCAGTTAACGCCACTGTCAATGCTGGTCCTTTGGTGTATGCACAAGCTTTTACTGTTTCGGAACAAAGAGAAAAATATGGCGACAAAGGAATAAATGAGCTCAAACTAGCTTTTCGGTACGTTTATAATATTATTACTTAGCAATACTTTTTCATTTATGGTGTTATCATAAACGAACGACATTATTAATTAATAATTTACACATTTTTTTTATTTTTATAATAACTTTACGAATAACAATTTTTAGTGCTTTAATAATGGTGTGCGCAGAAGCGCTTGAAATAAATAACGAGCTGATTATTGAAGAACAAAAAGAATATCAGAAAATGCTGGTGGAGAGCTTTCAAAGATTGCTTACGAAACTTAACATACTCTTTGAAGATCAAGTGCGTTTTCTCCTTCTCTTTTAATTTATTAACAATCGAGCACTATTAGAAATATAAATTGATACATTGCTAAGACTCTTATTTTTTACATTTATTTTAAAAATTCAATTTATCAACCATAAATAAAGAATAAAGAATAATTAACAAAAAATACGTTTTCTATTGACAATATTAAAATTTTTAAAACATATCTCGGCAAGAATGCATACATACTTGATAACGGCAGTGGATTGATTAAAAACATTTGTCATTGAGCAGCTAATACTATACTATATAAGGTTACTTCTTTAATTTGATTTAAA
>JASAMX010007678.1:0-12596 GCA_030248175.1 Microlaimidae sp. YZB2_3 | reverse complement strand
CAAAGGACACCTCAGGCATAAAGCGACGCCTGCATTTATGCCTAATAACGCGCCACACCTTTAATAACCCACCCATGCGGCATTTTTTTAGCCATATTCACACCTTCATTTTAAGCTCTGTTTTGTCACTGATCCTCCGACAACCTATCCCACAGAGCAAAACATATATGACGTGATCACAAATACTATATGATATTTTAAAGCTAAAAAATTGCTGAGGTGTTAACTTCTTTGAATGTACGTCCCTATTCCATATTTGTTTTGATATTTGATGGCGGTATTTCCTTAGGAACCCTGATTGGGTCATATATGTCAAATTGGGGTTCATTTAACGTTTCAACATTTTGGAAGGATTAGGGGACGCTATTTGAAACCACTTTTGGTTGTTGTTCTGAAACTTTGGGAGTAGAGTGGGAAAAGGCCTCAACTTGTGAGGGGGAAACAATGCTGACCCCGTGTACAACAACTTTCTCCTCCCATATCAGAACGATTTTGCCAGAGGACGAGAACCCCACCAGAGGGCATCTTCTACTCCCCAAGGGTCTAACCCGGTTTGGTCCATGCCTGGCGGAGACTAACCTCCTACCCATTGGGAGCGTCACATTAGGTGTTTGTGTAGATAGCTCATTTAACTTATTCATAATAAGTTCAGTTCTGTTTCCCTATCTGACAGGTGGGTACAGTTGCAAACATGTATCTCATAGCTTCAATTGACCCAGGGGATGGACAAGGAGGACTAACAATACTTGCTAATAGGATTTCATCATTAGAAGATTGCATCTAATTCTACTTGAAATATCATAGATTTCATTAACAATTATTAATAAAATTTGTAAAACTTAAAGATGAGGTATTAAATGACTCAAATATGGGTGGGAACAATATTGCCGAAAAACCCATACTATACATTAATAACATAGCGATAAGGTACCAAAACCACAGATATCCTACCACCAAATCAAGGTATTCCAGTCATTGTCCTGGTACCTGACATTAATTCTTGTATAGGGAAGCTTAATTCCGTTTTTCTAGTCCTTCTGACTACTCCTGATGATGATATTTCATTACTCTTCAAAAACAAAATACGGATACTCAGTTTTGAGACATTTACAAGTATCTTAACACAAAAAAAGTTTTCTAAGAAACGTGCTGATTAAAAGAAAATAATTCATTGGTCCAAAAATTATTTTCTTAAAGATGGCGTTTTAATGCATGCCATTGGTCAATGACGATGATGTAGTCCACAGTTTTTATGCCAAATTGTCTTACCACAAGGACCAAATCAAATCAAAACTCTATGTTTTGCATAGGAAGATATTTTATTTTTTCTACTCATCTAGGTACGCATCACTCACTAGGAAATCTTTTTCTACGTTATTTTTGGTCAAAAATCAGCGACAATGTAAATAAATATGTAAAATCATGCAATTCTTGTCAAAAAAAGAAGTCATATGCCCCAGAAGCCCAACCCAATATAGTGCCTATTACAGTAGGTAACATTTTCAATTGGATCGCTATGGACATTCTCGGCTATTTAACACCAACCGAAAGAGGCAACAACTACATATTAGTAGTCACAGAATACTTGAAACATTATGATAATGTGTTTTGCTTTGCCTGATCAAAAGGCTGAAACCATAGTTAAAGTGGTTCTGGAAAAAGTAATTACTACACATTGCTGTCTTTTGAAAATTCTTATGGACCAAGGTACAAATTTTCAGAGCCAGCATTATTGTAGTTATGATATGTTTTTCTTATTGTAGTTATTAGTGCAGTTATGCGAGATCACATACACAAAGAAAATCTTTACAACCGC
Source organism: Microlaimidae sp. YZB2_3 (assembly GCA_030248175.1). NCBI lineage: Eukaryota > Metazoa > Nematoda > Chromadorea > Desmodorida > Microlaimidae > Microlaimidae sp. YZB2_3. Next base: position 10,780 of record JASAMX010007678.1, on the reverse strand, counting down.
TTACCCTCAAACAATTTGGTTGACAGAACAATTTAACAGGACGCTGACGGCACTGCTTACTCTGTATGTCAATGAGCATCTTAATAATTGGGACTTTGCCCTACCATTTGTAAGAAGTTCTTACAATCTGTTTCCCCAGGAATCAGAAAGTCCTTTTTATCTGATGTTTGGCCGCGATATGCAAGTACCAAATGATGTAAAATATGAGTTAACCCATTCCCCATATGTCAACTATGAGGCCAACTACCTTGACCATGCATGAGTGGTGATGACGCAAGCATGTGATCTTGTGAAGCAGGTGTTACCAAAAGCACAAGAACGTGAAAAACATAACTACAATAAGAAAAACCTACACTAATGATAGCCTGGTCCTTAAATATTACTCTGCTATTAAACCCAATGATTGTTCCAAGTTCATTAGTTGATGGATGGGACCTTACAAAGTCCTGGATATTGACAAATCCAAAGTTTTTGCAAAACTTACACTAGTATTTGACACTAAAATAAAACTGAGTTGGTCTATCTCCAAAGACTTTAGTCCTATAGATACTATAGACCACATATAGACACTTTTAATCCAAAACGACGAATACAAACACCTAGAACATGTAAAACACAAATAAAACCAATATCATTTTGTTACCTTTTGTAAGTCATTGCTAACACACATTTTGAGCCTAAAACTAGTGTCGCTCCTAAATCCATCTGTACACATAATGTAATTTCTTCTTGTCCAGAAGACATATGACAGCAATAATGAGAAAAGGAAACCTAAACTGAAAATGCTAGGACCATATGCGTCAGATTTTAAAATCGACTGGGAAGGGAACCCTGAAAAACCGAAATATCTACAAAAGGAAAGGCTCAAAGGTATCTCTCATGCAAAGTGGTGTAACATGTATAGATGTAAGGATTTCCCTAAACGCCGTAGGGCATGGTGATGACGTAGCAAACGGCAAGCCCATAAAATATTAGCGCAACTGAAATTTCCTAAAGGACATCCTAAATCCCAAGACAAACCACAACAGCCGCCAATGATAATGGTCAAGATACTTCAAGGCATGGATACAACGATATAGGTTCTTTGCTGTTGTCAAACGCATCTCTTTAAATTTATAAGCAATAATTAGCTATTAGCAATTAGCCAAAGTATAAACACACATTTATAACAGAGCACATCACCTCACATGCAGATAAAATAATTAAATGCAGAAATAAAATTAAATACTCACCTAACTAAGTGATGATGCTATGTGAACACTGAAGATTCTGATAAGAAATAAACAAGGGAAAGGTAAAACTTATTGAATTAGGTTATTCCTGGGTGTGATCAGCGCACTTTAAGAGAATACAACTTAATGGGCCCTAAGAAAAAGTTTTTGAATACATGCAAATGTAGAAAATTATTATTATTATTATTAAAGATCAGATAACAGAATTAATATTATACTAAGCACAGTCTACTGTTTACTGTTTTCATCATATCTTTTTTTTTCTTTTTTTTATCAACAACATCAAATCTGCGACTTAATTCCCGCCAACAGGAAATACAATTCTAACAAAATATCAACGAACATATCTGATATGACTTTAAAGGCTCAAAAAGAGCGCTTATTTAAGTCAGTTTTAAAACTTTTCTTGAATGCATCCAAAGAATCGACAGTTACTTGAGACGGAAGTAAATTGTTCTAAGATGTAACCACCCTATTATTATGTTCATAACCAACAGGTAACAACTTGCATTTATAAAATACCCATCTACTGAAATTTTGTTGCACTTTTTTAAAATTGTTTATATCGTTTTGTAAATAAGGGTTCCAAACTGCACTAGCATACTTCAGAATTGGTTTAACGTAGGACTTATATGCTCTGAGAAGATTATTTCTAGAGTTTAAATTGAATGTTCTGAAATATAGTGATGTCACTCTGATAGCTTTTTTTGCTTTGATTTTACAGTGTTTAGATAATTTCATATTATGGGATATATAAACACCTAGGTTACTCACCAATTCTGTAGGTGCAAGTACGTTATTACCAAGCTTATATTTACAAATTAACTCTTTGCTATGATTTTAAATATGAAGAACTTTACATTTATGATCTGATAATTGCAATTGCCAGTCTTGTGACCATCTAAGTAATCTATATAATTCTTCTTGAAGTCTTAAGGTTTGAATGCGGTAATCTTTAGATGTAGATTTTGCAAACAACTTTATATCATCTGCAAAAAGTCTAAATTGTGAGTACTTAACACAGTCAACAATATCATTAATGTATATTAAAAATAAAAATGGACCCAAAACAGAACCCTGAGGAACTGAACTTTTTACAGGAAATAATTTGGATACTGAGTCATTAATTATAACTTTAACTTTCAGCCCAACTAAAAATTAATTTATCCATTTAAAAAATTTACCAGAAACACCATATTTTTTTAGCTTATATAACAAACTTGATGTGACACAGTGTCAAAGGCCTTGGCAAAATCCAAGTAAATGACATCAATTAGAAGTTTAACTTTTAGTGCCTTCGTCCACTCATTAAAAGTTTCCAACAGCTGTGTTGTTGTAGAACTTTTTGCCTTAAAAACAATGTTGAAACCTTGACAAAGTGATATGGAAAAAGACAAGAAGTTCTTTTTTGACAAGCTGTTCCATTAGTTTACAAGAAAATGATGTAAGTGACATTGGACAATAATTTTCTTTTAGGTTTTTGGTGCCTTTTTTAAACAGCAAGTTTAATAAAGCTATTTTCCAATCAAGTGGTAATTCTTCAAAATCAAAAGAAATCTGAAAGATTATTGCTAAAGGTTCAGCAATAACTTTAGCCAAACGTTTTAAAAAGTAAGCTAGAAAACAGTAAGGTGTTCGAGACAATTTGTTTGGGAACTTTTTTAGGGGTTTAAATATCTTTTTTGTGGTAAATACCATGTTGTTCAACTTCCCAATATTTGGTGAATTAAAATTTGGCAAAGTATTATCATCATCAGTAAAAACAGAAGCAAAATAATTTCTAAAAAGTTTAACTTTTTTTAAAGTCTTTGGTTACAAATGTCCTATCATTTCTTATAATTGGAGGGATAGTTTGTTATGTTTTAATTTTACTATTAACAAATTTATAAAAATTGTTTAAACCCCCTGAATTTAAAATTTTTGTTTCTTTATTAGTGTTAAAATCTCTAACTTTATTTTTGTATACTTTGCAAATTTTAAAGAAAATGCTAAAAATAAAACATACTACAAACGTGCAAGAGTGGTTATGTCCAACCAAACTAAAACTGCTGGTATAAAAAAATGTATAAATCTTGTATAAAAATGAAATAAGTATGTTACAAATAAATAATAATCACATGGATCTATAGGTTGTTAGGTTATTTTTATTTTGATTAATATATAACAGTGCACAACTTTGCAGCTGTATAATGTACTTGCATAAACAAAACCTTTCTACTATTTCCCCTTACCAATAACATTTGTTTGTCTTCAATAAACACATTGTAACTTGTCTGTAATGCCATAAACGTCAAGTCCATTGTTAATTAAACTTTATATATTATGGCCAATATACTACCTGTTGTAATACAACAATAATTACAATATAATAGGCATTACTAAATATGTGTAACTCACTTATATTAATTGTGTTCCTTCAATTTAGTGTTGTACATTTGTTTTTTTTTAAATGTAGTATATAAAAACCAATAAATATTAAGTGTACTAATTTATATTTCTAATAATCCTATACTGTCTTTTTTTTCCTTCTATGTTCTCTACACTCTGGATTTATATTTTAAATTCTCCTTTATTCATTGTATTATTTTTAATTATAAGTTTATTGTTATTGGTGAGAGTTAGTGTTGTTACAGTACTCAGATTTTCAGCAGTAAGGTTTACGTACGACATTTGTCATACAAAAATACCACCATTGTGAGATGAAGTTTCATCTTTCTCGTATGAAGGCTTCATGGTTGCAAGGGGGGAAAAGGTCATTTACGGAAACGGGTTAAGGCAGAACAGCACAGTTAGGTTTTGACGGCAACTTTTTTCTAATTAAACTTTATGAAAAGTAGTTTGACCTGCTGATTTAATTTTTGACATACACTTTAAAAAAAATCTTTGTCGTTCATCGTCATCAATAATGATACTAATAAAACACATTTCAAAAATACAATAAAATACAATAGTAACATAAATTTATTTGTTATTTTTGATTTATCGTATCCTGAATAATGTACACTTTTTTAAGCAAAAAAACTATGTACATAAGTTTAGTTAAAAAAATTAGTTCTTTAAACAACCTCTAAATGGGTTCTAAAAGGCTTTTATAAACAAAACAGTTTCTTTGTCATTTTTCAGCATCAAATCATAAAACTGAAATGAAAATTAAAAAGTTTAATTTGTACGGATTTTTAAGAAAAGTTGGGAAATAGTTAGATATAAGTCTGAACAATACTTTGGATTGTATTTATTGTTAAATTTAATTTAGGATTTTTTTATTAGCATTTTCCTAATAAATATTGTTTTTTTAATTTTCTTAAAATTTTAAATTACGTTTTACTTCAAATACTTCCGAAAATTACCCCCTATTTTCTAACTTACAATAAAATTGAAGCAAAAACTGTGCTAATCAATTTTTTTTAATCTTGTAAATATTTTTGAGTTTCAAATTCACAGAACTACAAAAAAATATCAGACATTTCAGAAAAAAATTATCATCTAATTTGATGTTTAACTTTCAATAAAAATTGTCTAAAATATGGTGTTCTACCTTCTCTCTTAAAAGTGATGGGTTAATATAACGTAGAAATTAGTAAGTTTCTACGAATTTTTTAACGGGAAAGGATCCGCTCACTTAATTAGTAACTTTTACAATTTTTTTATTTATTAAAGGCTTAATAAAAAATTAGTGAAACTTCCGTCTTACAATAAAATTTTTCCGATAAAACTCCGGTTAAAGGATGCAAAGAATAGGTTTACATGAAGCAAGAATTTATAATACTTAACAAGCATAATAAATTAAAAATTCAAAACAAGAGTTTTAACTTCCAAATTTTACTTTTATTTTAGTTTCAGCGCGATGGCGAGAAGAAAAGTCCTTCTTCGGCCAAACATTTTTTCATATTTTTTCTTATTTAACCATTTTAAGGGTGAAGAAAAAAGTGATTTATGGTTACTTTTCAAATATAAGATTGTTTTAATTAAAAGACAAAACATTTCTTACCTTAGTCTGTCCTTCCTTTATTTGTTTTGTAAACGAAAGTGCAGATTTCACACTTTAAAAAAAATAAATAAGTGTTGCAAAAACTTAAAATCCCTAGCAGAAAATTTTACACACTTCAAACTAAGGATTTAAAGTCAGTGCACACACAAGCAATTTCTGCCATTTTAATTCCATAGAAATCATCAGCGCCTTCGGAGTTTTTTCTTTGCAAAGTAATTTTGTTTTAACAATAGCAAAGAGTTTCCAATATTTCCAACAAAATATCCTCACAAGTTTGCTATATTTAGAACAAAATCAAAGGAAACGTCCCGTGATAAATATTGAAACTTTAAAAAGAGTCGGATTAAATTGGCCGAACCTTATTTTTTGTTTTAAAACAATTATTTTTGTTATTAATAAACATAAAACAAAAAAATGAAGGTTGAAAGAATTTGACTTCAGTTACACATAGGATTTGATTATTTTCGTAGAATATATTTATATAAATAGTCAAACAAAACTAGTGGTAAACCTAATTATAAAAGAAAAAACCGCCGCACGAGACAAAACTGTATGTTTAATATGTAAAGAGCAATTATTAATTTTAACGAGATTTTTCTAAGTTAATTTTACGATTTTTTTCGTTCAATCAACTAATATTGTAGCAACACTTTTCTAACCTACTTATTTCGTTAATTTAATCAAAATGTGATTTACGACTTTTTTTTCAACGAATTTTTTAGGGCCACTTTTTAGAGAGTTAAAGGTGCGGTGCGGAGTCAAACTTTTTGTCTTCAATTTTTGTCTTCAATAATGGCATCGTGCTCCTGCTCAGAAAAGGGCTTGTAAAAAACGGGGTAGCAAATTGGCAGAAACAAAGTTCTTCCTTATAAGAAAAATACTGGTACTGTACTGCATTAAAAAATTCAAAAAACAAAAATACTGGTACTGTACTGTATTAAAATTTCGGTTTAAAAAAATACTCATACGGGTACTGGAAAAAAATCAGGAAGTTAGAAAATACTGGTACTCGAACTGATTTTGGTTCAGTTCCAGTACCAGTACCAGTATTGATAAGCAGGTTTAACGCAAAAAATGTCAACTGGTGTTTCTTAGCGCAGGCGTAATGGTTGCAGTAAAAGTAAAAGTAAAAGTATTATTATTGTAAAGCAGAGGTGGGTTGAAATCTTTTATCTACATAAAAAAAGCGTAAATAATGTACATTATACAAAAGTATCAATTAAATTCGAACATTGTTATATAAATACAAAAATTATTAAAGCAAAATGGTTTGTACTTGATGTTACAGCAAACTTCATTTTAAAAACAAACCCAATAGAAAAAACATGCATTACAAAAGTTTAGATTAGAAAATATAGATAAAAGGGAGAAACTCATGTGTCTATCGAACCTAACAAAAGGCGAAAAATAAAACGATTTAAGTTTTTTTTTAAAGAAAGCAACGTTTTTGCTTAAGCAATATTTTTTGGTAAGCTGTTCCAGTATTTCGCACTTCAAGATGCAAAAGAGTATAAAGCATTATTTTTATGTACTAAAGGTAAATTTAGTTTATATTTATGATCATTTTTGCCTATAAAATTTGCCCATGAGTAAAAATCGTTAAAATTTAGTGCGTTATGTTTCTGTATAATATTACCAGCATTGGAAAATGCTCTAAGAATAGAGCAGGAAAAGGGGCGATTATTTTGGGCGTATGTTTAGACAGAAAAGATGTGTACTAGTCTGAAATGGACATTGCGTGGACTATAGGAAATTTGCATTTAGGTTTGGCCACCTGCTCACTGAAGAAAAATTTCTACCATATGATAATGATTTGTTTATACATTGATCTAATCACACAGCACTGTTGCATTTTTTTAGTCTGATGAAATGTCAATTGAAAAATCATACACAGCAATCTTTGACAAGCGCGAAATCGCCACTTTTCAATAAGAAGGCTATATTTGTATTCGTAAGAAACAACTATAAATTTGAAAAAGTGGCGATTTCGCGCTTGTCAAAGATTGCTGTGAGTAAGATTTTTTCAATTGACATTTCATCAGACTAAAAAAATGCAACAGTGCTGTGTGATCAGATCAATGTATTAACAAATCATCATTATGTGGTAGAAATTTTTATTCAGTGAGCAGCTGGCCAAATCAAATGCAAATTTCCTTTAGTCCCGTAAAGTCCATCTCAGACTAGTCCACATCTTTTCTGTCTAAACATACGCCCGGGGAAAAATCGCCTTTTTTTCCTGCTCTATTTTTAGAGCATTTTTCAAGGCTAGTCTTTTTTTGAATTAAATTTTAAACTTTTAAAAATTAAAACGTTTAAATATATTCATAATAAAATATATTCATAATATAACGCGGGTGAATGTTTTTTCTCAGATTTGCGTACGGTTTTTAGCGAAACAAACATTTAAATAGATCTTTTGATTTCTAATTTAAGGATGTTCCAGTGCGTTTCAGCCATAGAACCTTTTTGAAAGAGACCAACAAAGTCAATATTTTGGTTATATATAATATAGTCAATAAGTTATAAACTGAAAACTTAGTTCTTCCAGTAAAAAAAACATAAGACCGCTGTATAAGACCCTTTGGTTCAAAACAGATATAGGGCCCTTAACTTATAAGGGGCCCCTTGGACACCTTAACTTTTTTTTAATGTTCAAAACTCGCTAAGGTATGTACCTCAACTTGCGTGTCGTATATTCTCTATCATGTAATTAACAAAAAATAGGCGGAGATTTGGAAAATGAAAATTTACAAACGTCTTTATGAAATCACCATCACCCTTCAGGGTTTAATATTACCTCCCCTGGAATGCCCTCTCCAAACTGAAATCCTGGGCACACCGCTGCACAAGCCATAAAGAAGGACGAACCAAAGAAAGCTTGTGTTGGCAGTATTTTGTTACTAACAAGGAGGCCAACTAAGCTTCTTGCCAAATAAAAAGTTGTTGTAACCCAATGTACACTCGATTTTTGCAACAAATATGAAAAAGCACTTAAAACTTTAGCACAAAAAACAGAAAAAAATGTTCTGATGTTGAATTTCGTTTTTATATTATTGCAATATATTTTATACAGAACACTTAAATTTAAGATGGGTAACGATTTACAGAGTTTAAGGTATAACAAATTTTTTTTACAAACTATCCTATAAAAAATAATAAGTTCAATTTTGCCACCAAACGTTTTGAAATGTTCTTCAGTCAATTTTGCTCGTTTTGATAATATATATTTTAGTTTTCTTATTTTTTATATAAATAATATTTTGCATTAAAAATAAAACAAACATTATTTAGAAAACTGACTTGAGGATTTAAATAACCTGCTACCTGAATTGAGATAACCTATGCCAAATTAAAATTGCCAACTCTAAAAACCAAAATTTAACCTTTTTATTCAAAAAAATAATAATTAGAAATAAGGCCCCAATTTTTTTAATTGATCTTTACCCAAGATAAACTCCTGCAAAAATTTTGAATGGATCTTTAAGAAATAAAATTGTTTAAATATTTTAAAAATAAAATAAAAGTTGCGACCAAAACATGGCCCTAATTGTTTTTAAATTTTCATAAATAAAAAAACGACGTTGAAAATGGTTTGTTGGGTTCCTGAATCTTTCTCTTTAGGTCTAACACATAGGCTATTAAAAATGTTTTCCATAACTCATTGTAACACTGTATATTTAAAACAATAAGTAATTTATTCATTATAAAAATACTGGTAGTGGAATTAATACTAGTACTAATTCCTAAAATACTGGAATTAAATTTGGGTTTTTAAAAAAATACTGGTACTGTACTCAAATAAAAATTTGAGGTAGGGATAGTACTGGTACTGTACTGCAACTAAAATAAGGGTGGTACTTTTATTGGTACTGTACTGGAATATTTTTGGACGACCAGCATAGTACTGATACTGGTACTGGAATAAAATCTGAGTACTGTAACAATACTACTAATAACTATTAAAGTTTGCAAACCGGGAAAAATTAAGTTATATGTACCAAGAACAATACCTAAGAATAAATTTTTAACTTCTTAAAATATTTATAGTTCGTTTTAGCAATAGTTACCGCCAGTTTTTTCATAGGTGACCGAAGTAAATGGCACGCGCCATAACTTCGGCCACTATAAAAACAAAGTTTAAATCTCCACGAATTTTTCATTGTAACGGAAATTTTGAAATATTGCACTGGAATAACAAAAATAGCTGTCGTTTGATTTTTATTCCGAATCCTGGTTTGATTAGAAGTGCCAGAAAAACTTATCCAAAAAAATAAAAAAATGGCCGAATTTAAGTCAGTTATCCTACATGGTAGTTTGCAATGTTTTGAAAACTTGTTAGTAGTTTCTTCACATTTTATAGTCGCTTGACGATTGGAGGATATTTGTGTTTTTTTCAAAGCAGTTTGTAAAATTTTTATTGTTTACTTTATCTTTTCTCGCTTCTCAAAAATTTTATTTTAAAATAATTTTTCTTAAAGTAAGAAAGGTATCAAAATCAACACACTGCAGTGACTAATAAATATATAACAAAATGCATTAAAACAATATAATACCAAGTTTAACTAACATAAATAAGTTTGAAAGTATTTTCCAGATGCAAATTATATTATTTACTAAGTTTACAAAACAAATAAATAATACACGAGCTACCAGCGCTCTCCTACACTCTAAATTTACTTTGTAACTTTTTTTAATCAAGAGCTTTCTAGTTTGCAGGTATAGAAATTATTCACTGACAACAAAATAACATATTTCTTAAACGTTGATAAACCAGAAATTTTTGTTTAATGCCAATTTTAATCAATTCTTTGCTTAATTTAGTTTCTTAAGAAATTGTTGAAAAACAAATAATAAATTGAAGACCTTATTTCTAAATTGTAATCCAGAAGAGATTACGTGCTTTTGCCATACTCTATTCTAAAGAGCAACTCAACCTCTTTTTGCAAACAGCGAGAAAAAAATCTCAAGCGTTTCAAACGTCTGTTTGCGGGCTCGCATATGAGACACCCGAGATGTAGTACTCTATTGCGCCTGCCAACGCATTTCCGAATACCTAACTCCAAATTCATCTTATCGTTCCCTAGCAACAACCGATTATATTTTTCAGAACTATCTTGGTAGCTTACAAAATTTTATTGTAAATAACTACAAGTTATTTTATAGTATTATTCCAAACAATAATAAAAAAACGCATAATAAAAAAATTATCTGTGGCTCATACAGTTATTTTGAGATAAAACAAAGAAAACAACTGTTATTTGCAAATTTTAGAGTATCTTATATACTTTTAAATATAAGTTTTTCACATTTTATAGTCTATAAAGTAATCAATTTTTTACATAATGTTATCATTGCAATTGTTATTTATGTATAAAAAATATTCAAGATGTGTAATTAAACATTTGACATAGCTTTAGGTTATTTTTAAGGTGCATTAATTTTTTTATATTTAAAAAAACGCAAGCTATTACGATTGTAGCTTGAATTTCAGCGGTTTGCAAAAAAGTATAGCATATTTTGTTTATAGGCAAATAAAATCCAGCTGACCTCGATAATTGCA
>JASAMX010007677.1:45000-121907 GCA_030248175.1 Microlaimidae sp. YZB2_3 | reverse complement strand
ATAAGAGCAATACATTATGTAGTTCTTCGTTCAGTTACGTATTGCTGAGGAGAAGAAGAAGAAGAAGAAGGTTCTGAATTTCAAAATTTACCCACGTTCTCTAATTATGGTTGGCGCGGCGCCACGGGGCTAAATCGCCCCGTGGCGCTCCCGCGCCACCCATGATAGGTAAAGTTTAACCCGAATTTTACCAAGGTAAAATTGATTTTTCACTCGCATCCTTAAGCACGTAATAAAAAGTTAACCCGGGGTAACTTTTAACCGCGTGTCAGAATGCGCGCCCTGGTTTTTGCGTTTTATTTTTCATTTTTCTCTTGACAAAAAGCGGTTACGTCCTGAATTTCAGACTGAATGCTCTTAGTTTTAGAAAGAATATATAACATACAAGACAATGTCCAACTGTATACTAAAATTTTGCTAAAAAAATCGCACTTGCAAACTTTTGTGCGACATTTTTAGCAAAAATCCGCCAATTTGTGCTAGTTTTTCCGCGCTGCAATATAACACAGTGTTAGTTTTTTGGCAGTAAAAATGTGCGACTTTCTTAGCACTCAATGCTGCTTTCTTCGCACTGCGATTATTTTTGCACAACAAAAAGACAATCCGCAAATTTTGTTTAAAAATTTAGTGTACAGTCGGACGTTCTCGTGTTTTATATATTGTTGATTTTAGTAAACTAACCGTAACGCAATGTGTGTACTCAAAAAGTATTTTCTAATTTACTTCAAAAAATGCAATTTAATTAAAAATTTTGTTTAATTTTCAGGGATTTGTCAAGGCTTGGCTATAGTAATTTATAAAACTTTCAAGAAGCTTGTTTAGTATTTGGAAATTTTTGATTTAATCTTTCAATTGAAAGGTAATAAGAGTTTAAAACATTTGAATATTTTTATATACTGTTTTATTGATTTTTAAAATTCATAGCATTTAGAATATACTTCATAATATTTACAGGTTAAAATATCTTTGAGCTTTTTTAAGAGTATAAAATGTTAAGTTATATTATACTTATTAATATTTCAAAAACATTTAACTTGAATTAGGCGTTCAGACTGAGGTTGATTTTTTTTTAATTTTTAGAAAATCGGAAATTCATTTGAATTAAAAAAAAACAAAATAAATTATGTTGTGGGGGTATGATGGGTCACTCAAAATAATAATTATTGATAATAAAATTTAAGTATAAAATGGGATTTTGACTAAAAAGTTTATTTGCCACAAACTACAACGAAAAAAATATTTTAAAAAAATGATTAGTTAAATATTTCAGTGGCACGTAGACTTAAACCTATTCTAAATACTTCCACCTGTGTATAAGTGTATACCGGACCTACGTTTTCCATCTGAAAAAAAAGTTAATCGTGCAAGTGTTTCAACTTCATTTCGATTGCTTTACTTTAACTTCTGTTTGTTTTCGTCGCTTTCTGTTCGTATGCTTTCTTATGTATGGTTATCAAACCCTAAAAAATGCAAACCTATAATAAATCCCGCAAAAATAAAATGCAGAATATTTCGGAAATAATTGCTTGGTTCCCTAATATATCAATGTTTAATTGAGAACATTTTCTAGCTTTGCGGAAACAAAGTTGCTTTTTTTGATATTTTTGAAATTTTTAAAGCCGAGCTTTTGATTGTCGATTCTTTTAATAAAAATAAAATGTTCCTTAAAGGTTTTTACAATGGGATTATTGTGCATAATGTATCATTATATTTTGCTTCAAAGACACTAGCAATATCAGTGTGAAACATCTGTCAGTTTACTTTATAATAAAGTTTTATCGACTAAAACCATTGGATGTAATGTGAAATTTTTATTATTACGTTTCTAAATTTTGAAGCGTAAGTATTTTTTAGTTATTATAAAGCTCGGTTGATCTTTCGTCCAAAATGTGTAAAAATTAGGTTTTAGATAACTGAGAGAGCTTTTTTTTACTTTTTCTAAAATTTGAAGTTTACAAAATAATAAATGTATAAACACTTTTTGAACTCCAAAAATATCTAGAAATCCCTCAAAATTGAACTTTTGGTTTGTCGTTTATAAACTTTAAAAAAATTATATATGTTAAGTTAAAAGTTAGCCTTAATTGGCTTTTAAAATAGGTTTTAATATTATCCATCATTAATTATTTTGGCGTGGTTTTGAAGTTAGTAAAAATTTTTAAAAAATGTGGTATACCAAAATCTTTTTTAAAATTATCTATAAGTTTAGAGAGGATTATTCTTTAAAAATTTTATAAATACTTAGTTTTATTATGTAATTTATCTCGTGACTGTAAAGTTATTTTGAAAAATATGACATTTATTGAATTAATAAAAAAGAAACAAAAAAAGTGTGGGGAGAATGTAAAAAAAAACAAAATTCGAACGCTTTTTTATTAAAATATTTAAATATTGTTAGAATAAGGTTTACGCATAATTAAAGTGTGTTGATTTTAAACGTTTAACGATATATTTTTTGGAAATTTCGGGTTGAAATTTTAATTTTATTTTTGATTATGTTATAAATATTAACAAAAAAATTTTTTTATAAGTTATTATTTGTTGTTCTTACTTTAATTCAATAGCTGTTGAAAATAACAATGGCGGGAGCTCTTTCCTTTTTTGGGTTGTTGGCGGTTGTTGTTGTGGCGTTGATATTTTAGTTTTTTAGATTAAATTATTTTATATATATTATATTTTTTATATTAATAATTTTGCTAATATGTTTATATTGTTTTGTTTTTTTTTTGTTTTGTTTTTTTTTTGGGGGTTTTTTTTGTGGTAATATTTTGAGCTGATTTTTTGCGTAGATGCTAATTGGTCCTGTTTTATTCTCGTATATGCTCTATTGCGTAGTTAACTCTGTTATGTGAAGACGTTTTTTTTGTTAGCTTATGGGGTTTGTGTGATTTTTTTTCTTTAATTAATATTGTACTTTATTAGTTAAATTCTCTTGTGGTTATTTTTTTGGTTTAATTAATTCTTCTTTTTATAAATTATGTTTTTAAGGGAGAGCGAAATATCTTTAACCTATTAGCAGCATATGGCACTAAATATTTAAATATGAATAATCTTGGATGAGTGTGAGCGCTGCGGGATAATGTTTCTAAGGAATTTATCAAATCGAAAGAAGTCTTTTTTATATGGATATATGAGCTAATCACTCAAATTTATGCGAGAGATGGTCGGGTACTCGTATGGTATGGAATGGAACATTTATGGTGTGGTTTTGTTGTTTAAAAAATAATATTAGTCAGAAAATCAGCGCAACAAGTCAATAAGCTATTTCAAAGTGGTTAATCGGTCTACTAAAATTTAAAGAGAACACACTATTTTATATGGTTCTTTCGGTTCAGAATTTTGGATTACCAGATTTTTTGTATAGTATATTGCTTTTAGATTGGTTTTGGATATGATTGTATTCATATCTGAGGAGACTGCGTTTTTTTCTTTTAGATGAGTAATTTTTTGTGTTTTATATCTTTATATGACATTGATTCTGCATTAAGGCGGACTTCTAGCAAAGACGAAGTTTCGAAAAGCCTTATATTGGATAGTATAAGCTAATAGTTTATACTAATGCAGAGACTAAAGTCTCTTTACTGTAATTAAAGTTTTTGCGGTTTAGTAATAACTATAATAGTGTGCTTTAGTTTGCGTTTTTTAATTATACTTTTTTACTATTTCTCTAAGTGGATTACTTTTCATACCAGCTGTAAATACCCGTATCAGTCCCGTCGTTACGATACAAGTGTGCAGCGCTCCGTATGATAAATTTCTGTCAATAGTTATCGCTTGCGCTTGTGTGCATTTATCTTATTTTTCTCTAAGCACTAGCATATGGTTTTTAATTGATATTGTTCAGTGATTGATTTTTATTATAGGGATTTTTCTTTATGTTTCTATTTATTATATGCTGTTGTATTTGTTATTGTGCTTATTGTTTTTGTTTTTGATTTGTTGATATTGATTTTAGCGTATATGGCGGTATGTTTTGCTTTATACATATATCTATATTTATGCGCTGCGATATTTTTTGATTTTTTGGTTATGTGTGTTGCGTATATTTTTTGTATCGTTTTAGAGTGTGATTCTATATGTGGTATTAAGCTGGTTACTCTGTAAGTTATCATTTTGAGATTTATATGATTGTTTTATGAGGTCAGCATAAGCTTTTGTTGTTTTTTTGGTTTTGTTTTCTCAAATTTCCAATCTGTTATTAATTTAAGGTTTTAAGATTGTTTAGTTTTTTGGCTTTAGTTTTTAGATTATGTAGCTTATTTTATTATTTATATAGTTTTTTGAATTTGTTTCGCCTTTTCGCTAGAGAAATTTGTAAATATATGTATTTACAAATAAATAAAAAAAAATAGTAACCGTCGGGTTTTTTAATACTAAGACCCAGAATTGTTTTTGTCATATTAGGATTTGCAAGACAGAGTTATTCGCTTTTTAGGGTTAACAAATACTATAATCGTAATAAGCAATAATCAATGAAATATCACCTTTTGGTTTGTTTTACGGAAATATATTATTATTGCCCAGCAATTATGACTATTAAAGCTAAAGTCTTCCAGGCAGAAATTAAGGGCGTAACCGCTCTCCGCCAGGAAGAAATAAACAATAAACCTGTGAGCAAGAAAAATTAAAAAAAGTTTTTAGCGGTTATGTAACCAATTATTATTTAGTAGCGTCATGTGTTTCTCTGCACGTGATATTTTTTCAAAAAACGGGTGGTTACTTTACCACTCACCCATTTTCACCCCGATAGAATTTATCTTTAGTAACTGGAGCAAAGTTAATAAAAGTTTAAAATATTTTATATCAACTGTGGTTACTGGCAAATTAAATTTAAAGCCATTGATTGAATTTTTTTTAATTTATGAAATAAACAAATTTATTTCATATCGTTTATTATTGAGTTTAAATCAAATAAAACTCAAATCAATTGTCTTATACACAAAACCATATGTCAAATGGCTGATTTGGAATAATAATACATATAATTAAATTTCATAGGATTAAATACTACGATTAACCGATGGACAAGCAATGGGTTTTTTTCTTGATGATATCGAGAATGAATTTCACGTGATAAAATAAGTTGATTATGGCGTTGTTTAATTTGCATAAGCATGGATTGTGTGTTCATTATTTTCCAACCAAAGAATTAAGGAAAGTCTAAATTCGCAAACGCACTTTTATAAATTTTTGCTTTAATTACCTCAATTTAACTTACGAAGATTAAAAATTAATCCTATGACTATTTTTCGGACTCGATCTTGTCATTTCAGGGGCGGGTCCACTAAACGCGTGCTGACTAGGTGTTATCTTAGCACGTTGTTTAAAACTCTTGTTAATGTTTTAATTTCCAGGTTTTTTCTTGAGAAAACTTATGGGACTCTTTTTTTTAGATAGAATAAATTAATATTAAAGAGTTTTATGCATATTTGTTTGAAATAAAATTTAATAAAGCCTTAAATCGTAGTTAGGAGTTTTGCTAACCCGTAACTAGGGGTTATTATTTCAATAGTTTGTATATACAACAAATATGTATAAAATTAATAAAATATCAGTTTGTGCCATGTAAACAAAAATTCTGGTAGATTTTTCAAGAAAAAACCCAGAAATTAAAACATTAACAAGAGTTTTAAGCAACGTGCTAAGATAGCACGTTATCAGCACGCGTTTAGTGGACCCGCCCCAGATGTTTATGTACCTAATAAAAACAAGTAATCACTTCTTGCGGTTATCAAGTTTTACCATGATTTTCTAACGACACCAGCGTACCTGCTTATGTAGGGATCTAATAGGTTATCAAACACTCTAAGCGTGTTATAATATCTTTCAGTGACATTTTTTTGGAAACCGACATTTTATTCTGAATAGAAACACAGTGGATAAAATATTTATGAAGTACTTGATTTGACGTTCCGCTTATACCGGACAATCAACATCAGAAAAATTAAACTACAAATTTCGTTTTGGTATTTTAGTGCGTCTAATGATGACCACACACTTGAAACATCGCTTAAAATTATTTGCTCACTACATATTTTATTTGATTGTGTCTGTTTTCATTTTAGGTTGAGTTTGCTCGCTCGCTATTTGCCGCTGCGCGTTATTTTTACGGACTAAAAATGTGAAAATAAAAAAGTGAAAACCGTGAAGTTCACACCGGAGTGACAAGTGACAAAAACCTCACACCGCAGTGATAAACGACAATTTTACGTGCGGAAAGCATTTTCACTTGTCACTTATGATGTCGTTGTGAACTGTGCTTTACTGTGCGGTTTTTAAACAAAAAAAATCAAATTGATTCTTCGTTTGATTCCGGCTAAACGCAGGTGATCGCCATATAAAAGAATTAAAATTTTTTTTTTATTTTATATAATTTATAAAAACAAAAAAAGCGTTTACTCGGTGAAAAGCGTTATATGTGCATTTTTTAATTTCATTTTATTTAAAATTTTTTAGTTACTTTTTATATCCACAAAGTACTTATCGAAGCTTTATTATACCGCTGTCGGTTGGCCAGAATAAGTATAATAATCGTCAAAAATTTAAAAGACTATGACTTTTTATATTTAATGCGGCTAAAATTTTAAACTTAATATGAGTCACAATTTAGTGTTTGTTTTTTAAACCAATTGTAAGTTTTTCTGCAACTGTATCCATGCTAAGTCATTCTTTTGCGTTATTCTTTTTATAGATATCAAAATCAAAACGATGGGTTTTTCTCATTTGTCAGCCGATATTTCTCAGATCTCCGTTCTTGATATAAAAAAAATTTAATATATTTAATACTGGATCTTTTTTGGAAAAAAATCGACAGAATTGTGTTTAATTATTTTGTAAGTTTCTGCAAGGCAAAAATAATTACAAAAACAACTAAATTCATTTTTAAGCAAGCCGTGTTTATACAATTTGCTTAATCTACAGAACGGTTTTAATCCCTTAAGTTGAAATTTACAAATAGTGTCAACTGATGGTAAAACCCACATTTTGCTTAGACATATTTTTAAATTTTATCTTAAAACAACTCATGTTTGAGAGAACATTTTACCGTCGTTTTGCACAATTAAGTGTTAAAAAACACCAGTAACTCAGTATAAGGCCGTCTTTTTCTTTTTAATGACTATTTCAATTTCTTAAACTTCATTTTTTTTTGGCAAAAATTACTTTTTTAATGTTTTTCTGCGCCGCTTTTTAAGTAGATTTTTCCTTCACACCAAATATTCTGTGGTTGTTTAACAATATACGCGCCGGTGATATAGGCTTCGCACTCTATGGCCAAAAAAAATGCTATATAATGCTATAGTGTTTAAATTTACCGAATTTTTAAAAAGACTTATTAAAATTTTTGAAAAATATCACCTTTGAAACTAACTTTATAATAAAAACTAATAATTTATTTTCAATGTTCTCTGTAAATTTACCAGTTTTCACTTCAGTCTTAACAGTTTTTTTAATCAAAAATTCAAGATATAATTGGAATTAATAGACAATCAAATATAATTTAAATTGTCTGTTCTTTTTAAAGCATATCAAAATAATGAAATTTGTTAACCATTTTTAATGTTAATGTAATGAAACCGGAAGGTGTTCAATTTTATTTTTGTTTTAAAAGTGATTTCATTTTTTTGCCTTTATATGTATCTTTATATGTAAATAATTATCTGTTTAAAAAACTATTGAGAATGCTTTTTAGATAACTTTTACTGAGAAAAGAGTGAAATGGCGTGTAATGGCCTGTTTTCTGCCAGCCCAAAATTTATTTTGGAATTAAATGTTCCACCAAAATCAGGATGAAATTTGCCTGAAATTTTTCTACACTTCGTGTTTTTGGTGAAAAATATAGCAGGTTTTTTTACGGTAAACACAATAACTCAACAAATAGTACACAAATTTAAACAAGGTATTAATCAAGGTATCAATGAAAGCAGAAAGTTGTAAATACATTATTTGTAACCTAAATTTTTATGCCCATTGAGCAATCTTTTAAATTTATAATTACCTACCAAAAAAAACCTGCCAAATTTGAGAGGTAATGTCTCCTGAACCACAAAAACTATTTTGACGAAAAACATTTTTTAAGCTATGAAAGGTAGGGGTAAAGTTTTTACAAAAATCGAATTCAAAAAAGTTTTTTTGTTCTCATGATATACTATACCGTTTTTTATTGAATCACTTTTGCACAACTAAACTGTAGTTCCTATATATGGATTTAGGGTTGAAGAAGCCTTAGGAACTTGGAGCTGGAACTTAGAGCCAAAAATAGGGAACTTGGAGTCGTAAGTCGGAAACTTGGAGCCGTAAGTTTGGAACTTGGAGCCAAAAATAAAAATCGCTAAAACGTGTTCTTAAAACTAAACGAAGCCTAAATCTAACCCCAAACCAATTTTTTCTTGAAGACTCCGAATTCCCATTGCTCGTGGCTCTAAAGACCTCGTACCTAGATAAGTAACCCGTTCGAAAAAGTGCGCGCATTTTTTGGCAGTTTTATACACGTTCTTAAAAAACCGTTTTTATTTTGCACTCCTAAAGTGTGAACCAGTTCCGATCCGAATGTTTTTTTTTCTTTTTGACAGGTTCGCGTTTGTTGTTTTTGTTGTCAGTGCCGTTATCACCGCGCTATAGTGATAAAACCCACCGGATTAATGATTGAGTCGGTGGAAGAGCGGTGCGACAAGATTTTCTTAATTTTTTACTCCGACGCGTTTTTTTGCACTCCGACCGGTTAACGGTTCTTGTTTTTGTTGGCGGCGCTTTTATCCCCAACTCTAACAATAAAGCTCTCAGCCTTGATAATAAAACCAACTCAAAAGCGGTAGGATAAAAGTTTCTCATTTTTTTCGCTCCGACGTGTGCGATTTTTACCGGCGTTTTATTTTCCGTCCAGACCGGTAAGCTGTTGTTGTTTTCGTTGTCGCCGCTTTTATCACCGCGCTATATTGATAAAGGGACTCCGGGATTGATGATAGAGCTGGTGGAAGCGCAGCGTGACAAGACAACCCGCCCTCTTTCTTCTCCCGTCGATTTATGTGTGGAAACATTTTTAAAAAAGCGGCTAATACCCCCCCGTCCGCTTATCACCTATAGATAGTATATATATATATGTGCGCTTGGCAGTTTACTGGTGTATCCGATACGCAATGTTATACCGCTTAGGTGAGTTAATTACAACGTCTGATTTAATTGTGAGTTAATCACAACGTTTTAAACAAGCGAATTTGTCTTTAGTAGTGGGAATTTAATCAAAAAAATTGTATTTATTTTCATTTATAAAAGAGGCCTAGAAGAATTATTTATCGTTAAATTAAAAAGAAACCAACGCTAACCGCAATTAGCAATTTATTTTTGGTAAAAAAAGACTTGCGCTCTTTGTATAATTCCGCTTCTTTAAATTCAGCTGCAATTTTAGCATAATATATGGCACGTTTTTTTGTCCGTAAATAATACACTAAAATATATACGGCCTTTATTGTTTTTTTTTTGATTTTCTCTCAATATTAAATTTTTCGTGCGAATTTTTAAAAACTGGTGCATTTGTGTGCATTTGATAGTTTTAATACAAAACTGTGCTATAAATATAATTTATTTATTTGTTTTTAGTGTATATTTATACGTTATCGATTCGTTTTTTTGTTTTTAATCAACTATACAAAAAGTGAAATATTATAGTTTTCTCCATTTAACTTTTGCTGTCTACTGATCAGTAAAAAAACTAAAGCTAAAGTCTTCCAGGCTGAAATTAAGGGCGTAACCGCTCTCCGCCAGGAAGAAATAAACAATAAACCTGCGAGCGAGAAAAATTTTTAAAAAAGTTTTCAGCGGTTATGTAACCAATTATTATTTAGTTGCGTCATGTGTTTCTCTGCACGTGATATTTTCTCAAAGAAGGAGTGGCTACTTTAACACTCATTTATTTTCACCCTGATAGAATTTATCTTTAGTAACTGGAGCAAAGTTAATAAAAGTTTAAAATATTTTATATCAGCTGTGGTTACTGGCAAATTAATTTTAAAACCATTGATTGAATTTTTTTTAATTTATGAAATAAACAAATTTATGTATGCATTATGTAATTTTGAGCTTTTTTAAGCGTTGATCACCTTTGTCAAATCAAACTTTTATTACTATTGTTAGTGTAATTTTTAAGATTTTTATTTTTTGCTCCTAATTAAACAACAATTTTTTGTTTATGTTTTTCTAATACTAAAATTCTTAGATATACAATAGGAAGAACACTGTGGGATATGTATGTAATTATGTAATTTAATTATGTAATTTTGTAATTTGTAATTTGTAATTTGTAATTTGTAATTTGTAATAATTATAATTTTGTAATTAATTTTGTAATTTTGTAATTATAATAAGATTATGTAATTTTGAGCTTTTTTAAACGTTGATCACCTTTGTCAAATCAAACTTTTATTACTATTGTTAGTGTAATTTTTAAGATTTTTATTTTTTGCCCCTAATTAAACAAAAAATTTTGTTTATGTTTTTCTAATACTAAAATTCTTAGATATGCAATAGAAAGAACACGGTGGGATATGGTATTACGCAGAAAACAATATTAACCAAAATATTTTTAAAATGAAATAAACTTAAATTAATAACGTAAAACAGTTTTATTATATGAAATTAAGATAAGGAAAATGAGTACTCTAGTATAAAATAGAGATTCTAGGAAATTTGAACGCCGCGCACTTGAACGCCGAGCATTAGACCGCCGAGCATTAGACCGCCGTAGTACGCGTTGTTTTAAAAAGGACGTTAAAACTCCCAGCCAAGGTGGTATAAACTTCCCCCAAAGAATAAAAAAACTTAATAGAATATAAAAAATGTTTTTAATATAATATTTAAACAAAGCAATGTTGTTTTAACAAAAAACGATAAGTCAAAAATTTATATTTTTTCTTGAAATTAAAGAAAAAAACTTAGTAAACGGTTAGTTTTTTAATAATTTAAACCTGTTTTTCCTAAGCCTAAGCGAACCCTAATTATCAAACTAAATTTTTATGATAAATTTATATTTAACGGGGGTTTTTTTCAGATAACTATTTTTTCCTAAGCCTAAACAAAACCTAAAAATTAAAAAAAAAATTTATATTTAATACTTTGTTTACAAGAGAGCAAAAAAAAACTAAAACTTTTTATTTTTGGGGAGTTTATACTGTCGTAGTGATGTGTTGATATGTCTCTGCAGGTTGCGGAAACCAAAAATTTGCATAAAATTTATATACAATACTGCGGCGTTCTAATGCTTGGCGTTCAAGTGCGCGGCGTTCTAATGCTGGCGGTCTAATGCTCGGCGATCAAGTGCTGGCGTTCAAATTTCCGGACACCCAAATAGATACTAATTGACCTATATATAGATTTAAATATTTATAAATTGTGACTAATAATTGTTAAATGTAATAAATATTAGTTACACAAATTATGTAATAATGAATGAATACTATATCGTTATAAAAATACATGTTTAAATTGAGTGATATAGATTTGTAATGTTTAATATATAGCTTTCTGTTAGGTATTTCATTTATACAAATAATTTAGACAAGACCATCTTTAGTACATTGTATATTTACTTCTTATATATTTAGCAAAATAAACTTATTTAAAGAATTAACAGTATTTTAAAAATTCCATGTCAAGACATGTTTTTTATAATTTTTTTGAATATAATAAAATCGAATAAGCGTGACGTCATTTAAATAAATAAAAAAAACCTAATAAAAGTTCTTAAATTATTTACCTAGTGAAATATTTAAATAAATGTTAGGATTATTGTAAACAAAAACCAATTCGGCAAAGAATCCAGCAGTTTAGAGACTTGGAAAGGCGTGGAAAAGCAAAAAACCTGCCTCGTAAATATATAAGAAAAAGGGTGGAGGGAAGTAAAAGTTAAAAAAATGATTTTAATAAAAGTTTCAGGTGGAGCAACAACAACAATAATATTCTCTAGGAGAGATAGGGGAAAGATGGTCTTGCCTTATTATGTGAAAAAATAAACCAATTCGATAAGACAGATAAAGGAAACGAAATTGGCCTTGAAGGCATTTAGGAAGTAGGAGGTGCTGTTGCTCATTTTAAAGCATTAATAGGTGTGTTAGAAGTCGGTTAAGATGCATTTTAATCGTCTTAGGAGTAGTCAAGCAGTAAGTATGAGATAAAAACTCTCCTTAGGGGTGCAATAGGTATATAGCAGACATGTAATCCGCTACGAGGTCATAGAAGTTAGAAGCAATAGAAGGAATTTAGAACCGTCATAAAATTTAAAAAACATGGACCCGAAAGTAATAAAAATAGGTTTTGGGTTAAGTTTAGGCTTATAGGTAAATGTTTTAGAGATTCTAAAGTTTCGGCTCCAAGCTTTCTATTTTTGACTCCAAGTCTTATATTCTCGGCTCTAGGTTCCCTCGGCTTTAAGTTCCTTTACACTGCAAGTTCCCTTGGATCCAAGTTCCTTGGCTCCAAGTTTCCTTAGCTTAGCTCGGAAATCAGTAAAACATATGGTGACGACACACGACAAGTAGAAAGGGAAATAAAGAGCTATGATTTAGGGTCGATGGAGCCTTGGGAACTTGGAGCTGGAACTTGGAGCCAAAAATAGGGAACTTGGAGCCGTAAGTGGGGAACTTGGAGCCTAAAGATTGGAACTTTAAGCCAAAAAAAATCACTAAAACGTGTACCTAAGCGAACCCCAAACCATTTTTTTCTTAAAGGCTCTAAGTTCCTAAAAATTTTCGATGGCTCTAAATTCCCTGCTGCGAGGCTCTAAAGACCCCGTACCAGAGCTACTTTGTTAGACGCTATTTTTTTACCGATATTAAAAAGAAAGGTTGGTTTTTGCCAAAGGAGGATAGGAAAAATTAAAAGCGTAGAGTAGCTAATAAATAGTTCGTTTCTTTTAACCTTTCCCCGTGGCTCTTTTTTCTTCGAAGACTATAGCTAAAATCGGCGGGACGTAGTATAAAGCTGAAATCTGATACTTTTGTTGAGATAATTGTAAAATCGATTTACATCTCTGAACATGTCAATTTTCCAGCGGGTCCACGCGGGCGTGTTAAAGACTGGTAATAGATTTCGTCTTTTGCCACGGCAGAACCGATCTAAGACTATATAAAATTAACGTGATAAAGAACTCCTTTCGTGTATATTAGTGTAATGGCAAAACGAGTCAAAATCGAGTTAATTTAACATCGCGGTGATCTAATGTGTGGTTGCAAATGTTAATCGTTTGTTCTAGAACCAAAAATATTTATCTCTTACTACTTCAAATGGACAATAAAATAAACAGCTGGTAATTTGGTGTTATATGTATTTTGTTCTGAAATTAAAATAATTATAATTGAACTAAAAATATTTTATATTTGAATTAAATTAAAGATAAATACAGTTTTAAACTATTTAAAACCTTTCATTTTTAAATATTGGCTTTCGCAAGTTTTTTTTTGATTTTAACAAAAAAAAGCTTAATTTCAAATAAGCCAATCAGACAAAACTTAGTTTCCTAGATTTTCAAACACTGTCAATTTTAAATTGTATCTCTGTTTGTATTTGTACTAAGAGTTAAAAGTCAACAACACGCAAGCCGCAAACTGACACGCACACAAGGATACAGAGTTTTTGAAGCCATAATTAGAAACCTTGGAGATGTCAGAAAGTTTTGGGAGCGAAGAGCCATGAAAATAGGCACTTGCAGACGAAAATTAAAAAAATGGTTTGGAATTTAGTGTAAGCAGGTGTGAGCTTGGCAATAGATTTTAGCGATTTCGCACGCGCGGCTCGAAGTTCCCAACTCTGGCCCCAATCACAGTTCCCAATTTTTAGTTCCAAGTTGCAGCTTCAAGTTCTCTGGGCTTTAACGAACAAAATTGCAGACAGTTTGATTTTGTTTTTAGGATTAAATAGGGCCAACAAAAATAAAATGCAATATTATTTTAGTAAATTTTTCTAATTTTAGGCAAAACTACATTAAACATCAGAGAAATTTAGAAAATTAAGAACAAAATACAAGTTCACAGCGAAAAAAATTTATTTTATTTTGAAAAAAGTAACGCGTAGTTCAAACTATCATGATGTGTTTATACAGTATTTAGACCAAATGTTCCAGAATAAAATACAACTAAAAACCTAAAAAGCCACAGAAAGTGGTTGGGTTTGGGGTTGTTTGGTGTTTTGTGTTTTTTTTTTTGGTTTTTGGTTTTGGTTTTTTTGGTTTGTTTTGGTTGTTTGTTTTTTTTTTTTGTGTGTGTGTTTGTTTTTTTTGGGGTTTTTTTTTTTTTTTGTTGTTTCTTCGTTCGTGTGCCGTTTGCGGTGCGGTGGTTTTTGAATGGTTAATTGCCTTAGGAAGACTTTTTTATAAATTTATTTTTTTACGCCACTAAAACTAAGCAAAGTTAAGCTTCAAGCTGAAACCGAAACATACATGAGCATGAACCGGCACGCTAGGGGGGGTGGGGTGGCTGGCTACCTCGAGTAAATGGCCCTTTGAAAGCTAGGAGGAAGGTCCAGCGGGGGTTCGTACTCCCCCTAGTTTTGTAGGGGGGTCGAACCGGGGTAGACCAGTTTGAAATCCAGAGGGGGTCCGATTTCCAAACAAAGTCACATTAAATCATTCATTTAAGTTTTTTAGCACTACCACTAATATAGAATTTTATATACTAAAAAAGGCTATTTATGTATAAAAAGAGTACAAAATACTGTTTTTTACTACAAAACCGTCTTTGTGACAGTAAATTTTTACCCAAATTCATACCCAAAATTTGGCTCGGAAGGGGGGAGGCATGGCCGTACCCAGGGGGGAACAGGGGGATAGTTCCCCCTGTCGTTTCTGAACAAGCACTGGATAGAATGCATTTTTTTTTTCTGAACAAGCACTGAATAAAATGCATTTTTTTGTGAAAAGAAACTAAATAAAATGCTCAGTTAGTTTTCAAAAATTTCTTAATTGTTTATTTCTTATTTGCTTTTTTAATTGTTTATTTCTTCGAATAATTTCTTTTTTTTTAATATCAGAAATTTTACCCTAAAATTTTAGAGTGTATACATACCCAAAAATTAATTTTCTTTTTTTGTATACCAAAAAAAACTTTTTTTGTAAACCAAAAAAATTCTATACCAGTTTTGGTTTTCACAAGCAAAAAAGATGATTTCTCATTATTGAAAAATATCACCAACACACGGTGTAACCTCACAACCACCGAGTTTAAACTCACAAGCATTTTTAAAATGTGTTTCCAAAAAATTCGGAACTTATATTATAATTGTAAAACAGTTTTATAATTTAGATTAAAGTTTACTGCAAACATATTAAAATATTTAAACGCATTTTAAAACCCACGCCAAAAAGACGTGTTTTTTTTTTCAAACCCTAAACTACGTTCTTGTTGGTATGCATTATGGGCTTATATCTGCGTTATGTGCTTCCAATTAGAGACCTGTGCACTGCCACTGCCCCTCCCGGGGGTTTTATTGGGGAGGAAATTCCAAAATGGGAGGGGGCAATTTTTTTTAAACGGAAGTGGGCAATAAAACGGGGGGCAAGCTGGGGAGAAAGAAAAACAATGGAAAAAAGAAGGGAAAAGGAAAAAAAGTGACAAAAAAAGCTAAATTAAGGTAAAAATAGGTCTAAAATGGCTAAAAATGCATTGAAATATGCTAAAAAATGCAACAATTTTGCGATGATGGCCTTAATATGGGTCAAAAATGGTGCCATAATTTTGGGTACTTTTTCATTTTTGGGCGGGGGAAGCAATAAAAAGGGGTGATTCCTCCAATAAATGGGGGGCATTCCTGTGCACAGGTCTTGAATTGAAAGAAATAGAAATTATAATTTTGGGTTAAATAGAATAGAATAGAATTTATTTTCCAGCAAGATACAATAGAAAAAATAAAATTTAAATCATTGTGTTACGAAAAAAAACAATAAATAGAATAGTGTTAATGCAACCCAGTTGAGTTACAATAACAAAAAAAGAAAATACATAACATTTAAACATTATTACACATAATATCACAAAAGAAGTCCTGGCTCGCTAGAAAAAAATGACTAAAGGCTTTAATTTTAAAGCTCTTTTCTTGGTCATTTGGCGTTCTAATAGAAGTTTATTTCTGCTGTAAAGACTTTTTAAAATGACACAATGAAGTAGAGCTAACTTGAGCTTCACTAAGCAAGTTCCATTTATTTGTGACTCTATTAAAGAAACTATATTTCTTACAATTTATTCTGCAGTGTTTAACTTTTATTTTTGTTGAATGCCCTCTGGTTGGATTTTCATTCAATAGAAAATATTTATCTGGGTATAAGTTTACAAAACCATTTATTATTTTAAATGTTTCAATCAAATCTATCGTATCTCTACGTTCTTCTAAAGTTTCTAAATTGAGAAAGTTTAATCTATGATTATATCCATTATCATACAAATTGCATCTTTTGAAAACTCTTTTGGTAAATGTTTTTTGGACTTTTTCTAAGATGTATTTATCTTTTTTATATTTAAAATAATTAGTACAACAAATAATATTTTTATTTATGTTTGGTGTCAAGTTAAGCACTTTTTGTCTCATACTCAGCATTTTTCCTTTGTGATAATGTTTAAGTGCTTAATATCTTGATGATTAAAATTTTGGAAACTAATTAAGTACGGTACCTATTTAACACATTTGAAAAACCTACTAAATTACCACTAATTTCACCAGAAAAAACTAATAAAAAAGTTTTTAAAAAAACTAATCGGTAAAAGATTTTTTGTTTTATATTTTAAATTATTAAATATGCATGCAACGAGATTATGACAATTAAAGACTTAATTTTTCTTTATTTTGCTTAATTTGCACTTGCACCCAACCACGTTTTTAGCTTGTAGCAACAGGCAAAATTTTTGTAAAATTTAGGAACTAAAGCCCCCTAGTACTGAAGCTAGTGCTCAAAAAACTTTGCTTAGTTGTTTTTTTTATTTATTTATTGATATTCAATCTTATTTTAATATTAGCTTGTTCAAACTCTTGAAAATGTACAAAAAATGAGTTTTGAAAAAGAAGTTCTAATATTTGGTAACGTTTCTTCAAGACAAAATAAAGTGAAAAAAGCAAAAATTTACCGGGGGCTTCGTCCATACATGGGGAAGTTGGTCCGGAGTGGGAGGGGGGTGGTTAAACCCCAAATTAGGGGGGGTTAAAATTCGAGAAACGCAATACTCATATCGTTTTTTTTTCTGGAGTGCATTTTACCCATATCGTTTTTCGATTTTGAAGGAAAAATAGGTAAAAACGCTAATTTTAGGTCAAAAAGCCCTTTTTTTTGCATTTTTGAGCTTTTTATTGCTTAAAACATTCATTTTGACCTCAAAACTTAAGTTTGGAGGCAGTTAGAAGTCATTTTAAAGACATTTTTTTTCTTCATTTTTCCAAAATTGGAGGGGGGTTAACTTTTTCTCCCCCCCCCCCACAACCCACTTCTGAGTGGGGGGGGGTTAAACCCTCCTTCTCAGAATTTGGAGGGGGGGTTAACTCCCCCAACCCCCCCCCCCGTGCCCATGTATGGCTTCGTCCCCTCCCCTGGACCCCTTCCTGGGGGGAACCCTCAGACTTCCTGTTAAACTGTGGTTCGCCCAGACCAGGCAGTCCCCCTGTCGCAAAATCCTGGGTACGGCCATAGGAGGGGGTCAATTCAGAATTCCAGGGGGGTTAGGGTCTCCGTGTCAAAATTTAAAAATTTTGGGGGAGAGGGGGTGGGGGGCTAGATTTTTTTCTAGAGGGGGGAGTCCGAAATTTGGGGGCTGGGGGGGGGGTGAACCCCACCCTACCTCCGCCCCCCTATGCTCATGTATGAAACGAAATAAAATTTTATTAAATTATGTTAAAACTAATTTTAAAATAACGTTATATTGGGTAGAATATTAATTAGTGTGTTTGGGCGGGCTCTTCTGAGAAATAACGACGTATAATTGTTGCTTAATAGATTTAATATTGTTTAAGCTTAATTCTTCATAAAAATGGAAAAAAAACGCTACCCTTGTCTTAAAAGAAAACACTAGAGAATTAGCTATTAAGTAGTAACGGTCGGGCTTAGGCTAAATGGCTTAAAATGCATTAAAAATGGCTAAAAACTGCGAAAATTGCGCGCGAAAATGGCGTCATAATATGTCAAAAATGGCGCCATAATTTTCGATACTTTTTCATTTTTGGACGGGGGAGGGGAACGCACTTAGATGTTTTTGGTCGGGTCCGCTGGGGGGCGTCCACCCCCAGATGGAAGGCCAAAAAATTAGGGTGAGGGTTCAGGGGGGTCCGGTCCGGACCCCCTGGTTTTTTAGGGAGGGTCGACCCCGGGTGCGAGATTTCAAAATTAGGGGGGGTCCAATTTTTTAACAAAATTTTTTTAACTCAATAATTTAAGTGTTTTTAGGTCTGATATTGAATTTTATGTACTAAAACAGCCTATTTAGGCCTAAAAAGTATTTAAACACTGTTTTTAACTAAAAAACCGTGTTTTTGATAGAAAATAAAAAAATTAACTTCGAAATTGGTCGGGAGGGGGGACCGCCTCGCTAGGGGAGGGTCAGGCCTTACCGCTCTCGAGTTTGGGGGGGAAGGGGGGCCCCTTGGATTTTTTCTAGGGGGGTCCAAAATTTTGGCCTTTGAGGGGTGGCCTCCCCCAAAAACATCTATGAATTAAATTTTAAATCCATATCATTGTAATTAATCATTATTTTATAAAAAAATATTCTTTAAATTACCGTTTAGGCAAAAACAGAAGTGGAAACGCGAAGGAATTTCATTAACTTGGCAACCAACCGCAGAAGGGAGTTAACAAGATATAAGCATATTGATCCGGATTTGTTAGAGTTAAAGGTTGGTTTACAGCCCAAAAATGGTTTTTTTTTTCAGACAAACTGGATGAACATAATGTTTAGAAAAAACGCATCCGAGATCATATTATTTAATTTTTTGGACATTTTTGTCCATAGGTGGGCAGCTTCTCGGATTTTGGAGGGGGTATAACCCCTCCCCCGATTTAGGGAGGGGAATGTTCGCAAAATTTTTTTTGGGTATACCCCAAGCCCAAAAACCCTTTTTTTAGCGTTTTTAGTACTGGAGCATCCAAATTTAAGGGGGGGGGTATCGGCAGGTTCCAGATTTTGGGGGGTATACTCCCCCAACCTCCTCTGTCCACTTATGTCCTTGCCCGCGAATTTTAATCTCAAATTCCTTGGATTATTATCAGATTTTTAAGCACACTTGGGACATGTCTGGGCAAGTTGTAAACTTCTCTTTCAAAATCATATCAGTACCTGGTATTTGAGAAATATATCTTAAATTATTTTTTCAGTTTCTCTAAGCTTAGGTTTAAGCTCTAAATAAAATAATAACAGCTTGGCTTCAAAACATTAAGAAAATTATTGACCTTACCATTTTTTAGGAATTTAAATTTTTTGCCTATTTTAACTTAAAAATTGAAAAAAACAACAACAATGTGTTTAGAAAAAAAATATTAAAAAATTGCTTTCTTTAAATTTTAAACCGTCCTAAATTTGTGATAAACCTCTTGACGTTAAAAAACTTGCTCGCGATAATGCATTTAAGTGTAATTTTTATCACTGCTTCTGCTTGTATGTACGAACTTCAATTGTGCTTAACAAAAAAATGTTTTCTATTTTTTATTCGTTATCAAAATACCGTTCAGCAGTGAGAATTGTAATTAAGTTTTTGTCATCCCGATAAGGATGTATTATACCTCAACATCATGTAAGTAACGGTGTTGTTCTGTGTTATTAAAATGTGTGTACAAACGAAGAAGGGGAAACTAGTATATCTTAGAAAAACTATTATTTGTAATTTCAAATTCTCGGTGATTTAACACCTTGAAATTTTTATCGCGGCTAAGAAGCGGAGTTTATAGGCGTCTCGCAACCGTTTGAGCTGGAAATGCACCGGTGACCATAGATGAACAAGGGGGGTGTAGGGTGGGGTCCACCCCCCTAGCCTCGAAATTTTCGGCCCCCCCTAGAAAAAAATCCAGGGCCCTCCTCTCCCCCCAAATTTTCAAATTTTTAACCCCTAACCCCCTCTAGATTTTGAAATCTGACCCTCCCCCTCCCCTCTCGAGAAAATTTTAAGTACTTTTTATACTAAATTTTATTGCAAAAACGTGAATTTTTAACACAAATTCATGTTTTTACACCCTTTTTATACCTAAATATTGCTTTTTATTCAATAAAATGTAGTATTATCTTATAAAAAACTATTATTAAATATTTAATGGTTTAAAAGTATTTTGTTTTGGAAATCGGACCCCACCTGACCCCCCTCCAGGTTTTGAAATCTTCCACCCCGGGTAGACCCCCCCTAGAAAGCTAGGGGGTTCGACCGATCGACCCCCCCCCTAGGACCCCCCTCCTAGATTTTGAAATTTCATTTACCCGGGGTAAACACCCCCCTAGCTTTTTGACCGTGTTCATCTATGCCGGTGACCAGTGCCACCCTGATTTTTCGGTCGCTGTCGGTGCTAAGCACTAGGTAAGTGGAGCAAGTTTTTAAGGGGGCAAGCACTAGGCTTTATAGCAAGCATAAACATAAATTTTTAACGTCACACACAAACGTAAATTTTTTAAACAAATTAGTATTTTTACACCTTTTTTATTCATAAGCACTTTGTTTTATTTTGAATGTAGTATTATTAGTATTATCGTTTAAGCACTACAGTTAATAGTTTAAAAGTGTTTTGCTTCGAGTATCGGACCCCTGCCCCCTTGACCGCCTCTAGCTTTTAAAATTAATGTTTCCACAATGGAATCGACCGCTCCTAGAAAATCAGAGGGTCGGAGTGTCGTACGCCCTAGGACGCAACCCCCTCATAATTATTTACTGAATTGATATATCCCAAATGTAATAAATCCTATAAAACCTATAATCTTCACATTTTCACGTTCAATATTTATTAAAAATCTGAAAAAAATCCTAAAATTTAGTTTTTTTAAACTATGCTGTGGCACTGGTGCATCTCTAGTTGTTTCTAGTTAATATTTTTTTAAATTCTAGGAATCATACTTTGACCCGGTGTTTCTGGAGCTTTGTGCCTCTACAAGCGCAGTAGATTTCAAGCAGTACCGAATTGGTCATCAAAGTAACTTTTTATATCGTAATAAAATAAATGTATAATTTCCTTTTTTTTCACATAAAAAATGTCTTAGGGAAAATCATTAATATTGGCAAAAGAAATATTTATCCAGGTTATAATCTCTGGTTAAGAATCCGAAAAAATGACAGAAAAAACATTTTGGGAGCGTAGAAAACTTGGTCTAAATAAATTGCTGTTCCATTTTTAAAATTTTTTTTAAAAAATGTTGAAATGTTTGTTATATTTCACTTTTTGAAGAACTTAATACCTTGTTAAGATGGTTTTATTTTTCCATAGGTCACTATTACAAATTTTTGATGTCATAGTAATGATAATAGATGTGGTTATTTTGTGGTGGTAAGTAAACACGGTATTATTTGTAGATTTGGGATTGTATCAGTTCCCGGTGTTTACGCTGGACTTTTGCGACCGAATGTGTGCAGAGCTAAAGAATTTTTCATCTTCAGATTTTCCCAAGCCGCGACCAAACACAATGAATAATTACGGGGTAATTCTGTTTTTTGTTATTGTTTTAATATTGTATTATTGTTGTTGCATTCCTTAAATTTATCTCCCTCCGCAAAGGCAAATTATGCAAAGGGGTAGGGGAGGCGCCAAGACTAGCCGGAGGAGGAAGCACCTTTTTTGTTTCAATCAACCACACTTGAATAATACGCTTTATCACTAGATTCAAAAGTACGTCTACAGGATGTATAAACGATTGGTTTTAAACATTAGTGGACCGCTTCCAGTTTTTTTTTCAAGAAAAAAGGTTGTGTTCTAAATTGAAGTCAACGTTAAAAGAGGTCAAGTGCGTAGCGAAGTGGTGAGGGTTGTAGCAGGCAACCCCCTCTTTTTGGGCCGGCGGAAGTAAAAATATGGGGCAGAAATTTTTAAAATTTTTTCGCGCACTTCGCTCCGCTCAGCGCTCAACACTTATATACCTTCTTACAGCTTTTGAGTGATTGATATTTCTAATGCTAATGCATATCGATGACAATTTTTGAAAATTTTTTGTATTGTCGCACGATTTTGACTGTTATTGTTATACTTTTTTAAACCTAAAATTTTTAGAGGTTAACTTAAAAACACTACAAATAAAAACAACAATAATGACTTCGTGCTAATCGCGAAAAATTTTACCCCTTTTTATTTTCTGTTTGCTGTTGTGGCACAGATTCTTGCTTCGGTTAAGTCCATTCTGCGCTGTTCCTTTGGCTGCTAGGAAATTGTTCCATTTAACCTTCTGATCCATGATCTTCATTAGGAGCGGTAGAACTGCGACAGACTTACAGCAAATAATAATACAGGGACTTCTGTCACGCTTTTCTTCTAGCCGTTTAACAAAGACATCATCTTAGTAGATAATGCTGGCTGCAGGCATCCCGCGTAGAAAATTTTAGAGAGAAATTGCCACGAGTTCTTTGGTAACCCTCCTTCTTTATCCTGGCTTAGGACAGGCACTGTATAAACAGTGGCGGAGTTTTATAGGCACTGTATAACCCTTTTTATTGTCCTTTTTAACGATATTTTAAAAATTTGTAATTCAACCCAACCCTTTTCGAAAAATTTGTATAAAGTGCAACCACCCTTTTAAAAATCCCCGGCTACGCTTCTGGGATAAGTATTAAATGGTTAGCAGTATCGTGGATTATAAAAATCGGACTATTTACTTGCTTAGAATAATTTTAAATTTTTATGATAATTATCTATTGTAAAACGAAAAGTTTTTCATAGTTACCGTTTAAACCAGCTTTGATTCCTTTTTTGCCGGGCAGTGTTTGTTAGTTTGAATCCTCTAAGCGGTACAAATTCTCTCACATTAACGATGTAACGTGGATATATTTTTTTGTTTGCAGTAACTGTTAAAATTTCCAGATTCTTCTCGACGAACTCGGTTTCCGGCCGTTTTTCGACAATTTGCGAACTCAATACTTGACATCGATATCCAGATTGCTGTTCGGTCCATCTTTAGTTCCAGAATTCGGCGGCCTGGACTCGCACAAGGTATTATACATAGGCATGGGGTTTTGCGGAATTAAATTTTTTTCGTTAAAATTTTAGAATCAGATTCCATTTAAAGCCTTGACAAAAGGCTTACCTCTTGGACAGGTTTAAAACAGGGACGGTTGGTTACCCCTTTTAACATTTAGAAAACCAATAAAACATTTTGATTGGATATAATTTGATTTAAATACTCAGTTTTATACTATTGTAGACAATTTTTGTATTGTTTATAGTTACAAGTCTTCCAAAATCAATTCTTAAAATTATTTATCTTAAAAAAAAGAACTCTTAAAATATATTTTAAAAAATGGTTTTTTTTGTTTAAATCTATTTTTTAAATAATAATATAAAGAACCTGGTAATAATAAATCGGTACAAGTGGAATACTTGGATTTAAGTTGTTTGTAGAGAAGTTTATAAAGAATTTTTGTAGAGTTATAGGAATTAAGTTTGTATGATTGGAGCACTAAATAAAAATTTTTATTCTGCTTCGATTTAATCATTTAAAAGAGTTGTTTAATATCTTAAGTTTAAAATTCTCTCCTTTTTCAGTTTACTGGTTTACTGGCTCTAGCGTTTTTAAATAGAACGATTTCCCAAATTGGTCGACAAATTTAACATTTAAAGAAAATTTAAAATTTCCAGAAGATCTATTTTTTAAAAGGTTACAAATTCCTCCGGGATTTCCTAATGTTTTGAAGAAAATCCCCATGCCAATGTTCCTCGCCAGGTGTTTAGTGTGGCCTATTCCCTGGATGGTGACCGGTCCTTGGCCTGGCATTTCGACAATGCGGAAATCACTCTAAACGTCGCCATCGCCAACGAAACGGCGTACTCCGGAGGGGACATTGTATTTTCAGGTAGGCCTTAAATTATTGAACTAGCCTTGAAAAATGCTCTACGAATAGAGCTGGAAAAAAAACTGGGCGATTTTCCCCGGCGTAATATATTTCGTGGCCGTCGCCAAGGAAACAGTCTATTCTGCAGGGGACATTGTGTATTCAGATAAGCCTTAAATGGTTTGAGCTAGCCTTGAAAAATGCTCCATGAATAGATCAGGAAAAAAAAACGCGGCGATTTTCCTCCAGGCGTAAGTTTTGCGGCCGTCGCCTACGAGACCACCTACTCCAGAAGGGGCATCGTTTTTTCAGCTGGGTCTTGAATTATTAAACTAGCCTTAAAAATGCTCTATGAATAGAGCAGGAAAAGAGACGGGGCGATTTTCCTCTGAGTGTAATACATTTCGTGGCCGTCACCATTCAGACCGCCTACTCCAGAAGAGCGTTTTTTCAGGTGAGCCTTGAATTATTGGATTGCGCTCGTATTCCGTTATGTAGATTGGTTCACCGCTAAAAATGTAAAAATTATATTAATTTTTTTTAATAAAATTATTTTTAACACAGAAGTAGGGGTGCTAAAGATGTTTGAATGATTTATTATCTTGTATTATTACAAATCTACACAGTCCGAAAATTCCCCCCTTAATTTAATAGTAGCAGTGGTGTCTCCCTTCCCCTCATCTTTTCGTTTTGGTACCATCCCCGCTCAAAATTGAAAAAAAAACATCGAAAAACGTCTCTATTTTTTACCTATTTTAGCGAAATTTTTGCAGTTTTTAACATATTTTTGTTAAATTTAAGTCATTTTTGACCGGTTTTTACTTGTCAAAAAAATTCCTCAGAGCCTCTCTCCGTTTTGGAAATACGCCTTCTTTATACCTCCCAGGGGGTAGTGCAAAGTTCGACAGGTCTGTTATTATGTTAAATATATTATTACTGCTCAAAAATTTGGTATAGGCAAAATGTCCTTTTTGGTGCAATTTATTGTTATTTTTAATAATTCTGTTGGCCTGGTTATTAATTGAATTACTCACCATCAAATTATGAGTTTTTTTTGCTGAAATTTTTATATAATAATGCTTCGGCTGGACATTAACATTGTGTTATTGACGTCAATTTTAAAACAATTGATTGTAACCGATTTTGTTGATGATAAATTGTATTTAAGGCGAAAACGAAAATAAGGAGAACTTCGGCTCCCTCCCGTTGACGCACAAAAAGGGCTGGGGGTTCCTCCACCGGGGCAGCCAGCGTCACAGCGCCCTCCACATCGACGCCGGCCACCGCGAGAATCTCATACTGTGGATGCGGAGCTCCGGCTACCGCA
This sequence comes from Microlaimidae sp. YZB2_3, assembly GCA_030248175.1. Classification (NCBI taxonomy): domain Eukaryota; kingdom Metazoa; phylum Nematoda; class Chromadorea; order Desmodorida; family Microlaimidae; species Microlaimidae sp. YZB2_3. The sequence continues at coordinate 96,619 of JASAMX010007677.1, read as the reverse complement.
ACCAGCGCTGCCCCATGTGCGATTCGGCCCCCGATCCGGTGCCTGTCGGGGACGATTTTGACTACGGGGATGGGTTTCTAATAGACGAAGACCTGGCAGTCTGCCAAACGCTTTGAAAATACCAGCATTATTTGTTACTTTGTTGAAAAATGAAGAAAAAAAAGAAGAATGGGTGTAAATAACAACAAAATAAAAATTAAAACGTCGTTAACCTCTTGATTTAGTGTGATTTTTAGCTACTTGGTACCAGTTTTAGTGAATAACTTTGGATCAACGCAGCTTCTACGTTACTGGGAAATAATATACAGGGATACAAACTGATCAAAAAGCATTATTGGCGTGTTTGTATTTGTAAAATTAAGAAAAGCTTTACGACAGATCCGATCAAACCCACCAAATATTAGATCGGAAATAAAATAAATTTAAACTGATTGTATTGAAAAGTTAATTATTGTTATATTAGAAAATAATATTTTCGTATTTTTACGTTAAACTTTTTATCTAATTTATTCAGCGAATTAAAAAAATTAAATTAGTATGACTGTCCAGCGTACTATTGAAATTGAAGTGTTAAAGTTGCGAAAAAAAAATCATTTTATAGCGCAGTTAAAAGTTATAGGCAGCAAAATTTGACTTAACTGAATAAAGTAGATTATTTATGTCATTTCTTTTACCTAAGTAACAAATTAAGCGATTATTGTATAATTATATTGCAGGCTGCTTTTATTTTAATTATAATACCGGTGATATATTTATTTATTTAATTATGTTTCGGGACTTTATAATTATGATATGCTCTGTGGTGTTTAAAAAAAACAAAAAAAAAGACAATTATGATTTAGTGATAAAATATTTTAATTACAAATCAGTGTTTTCCACTTCTGCAATGATAATTGGTTTAACTGAACCAAACAGTTTTTATGTTTTATAAAATGGAGACCTAAACAAACAATACCATTATGGCAATAAAATTGATTTAACTACTAAAATTAAAAAATCTAATGAAAGTAAATTAGTGTGTGTTCATGTAATTTATACCTTACGAGTTTTGATTAGCAAATGATTCTTGGTTCTTCGAACATCAAATCGTTAGCGCTTTCCAGACCTGTGCTCGGTCTGGAAATGCCTTCCGCTTTATTGGAGGATTTGCCCCCCCCCCCGTTTTATTGTCCTCCCCGCCAAAAAATGAAAAAGTACCTTAAAATTATAACGCAATTTTTGACCTATGATGACGCCATCATCGCGAATTTTTTGCAGTTTTTAGCCTATTTCAATATATTTTAAGCCATTTTTACCTTATTTTTGCTTTTTTGTTTCTTTTTTTCCCTTTTCCCTTCTTTTTTTCTCTCTTTTTTTCCTTTTTTTTCTTTCTCCCCTGCTTGCCCCCCCGTTTTATTGCCCCCGTGCCCACCCGTTTTGGAATTGCTCCCCCAATAAAACCCTGGGGGGCAGTGCACAGGTCTGGCTTTCATTTCCCCCTGCATCTTTTAAAGGAGCGCTGTCACAAATCGAATTAAAGTATCGCCCTCGCCCGAAACACATTAGTCTTCTAATACTGAACAGATAGAGCAGAAATTTAAAACTACCGTAGGCTTGTAGTGGAGTATTCTAAATATCGATTTTGGTGAGGTAGGTTTGGTATTAAAGGAGCAGTCCGGTTAGGGATATATAAGTTGGTTTGTGACAGTTCTCCTTTGATGGTCCAAGGCTCATGGGCATACTGACCGCACAAGATAACAAATTGCTTTTGGAAAAGATAAAAAACAAATTGCTTTTGGAGGGAAAGCCAAAACAATAACTGATAATAAAATTGTTAAAAAATTTAAAAAAATCACACTGAAAATGTTCGGCGTACGCGTATAGTGTCCTCCATTTTATTACCAAGAGTTATGTATATGAAACTCAGTGCGCTTTTCATGAGAAAAACACACTCAGGTGTGTTTAAAGATGTACTGAATTAAGTGGTGTTGTCATGCCACTATGCGTGTAAAGTGATTGTTAATCGACTGATAAATCAAAATTCTCTCATTTTGCTCCGTGCACGGCAAATATAAAGTTTTTTGGATTTTTGGTCATTTTGTCCATCCATCATTATAGCTAAGAGTGACATGTACAATAACAAAAACCCGAAGCAGTAAAACACAACATGTTGTTTTTTCCAAATAATAAGAACAACAAAATCATTTTGTTCAGGTAATAATTATGCAGGTTTTTTGGAGGAGTCTTCTAGGTTTTTAATGTTATTATATAAATAAATTGATTTTTAAGGAGAAGAGTTTGTTGTTATGGAAAAGACGGCGGATTCTGATTTTTTCGGAATCGAATCGATAACGGACAAGATGGAGCGAGAGCGCTTGGCGACGAAGGAAAAGGCTTTGAGAGCTACGGAGCAACTACATGCCGTCGCGTCTGGCGAATTGCCAAAAAACTCCGAAGCGAACGACGTCAGTTGTATTTCGACGAGCGAAGGTACCGGTGTGAATGCAACTGGACTGCAGGAGAAATTCGCGATAAACAAACAATCGCCGGAGCAATCGATAGTGGACTTTAAAAGCAAATATCCTAAAGGGATGGTGCGACTGGATCGGGAGAATGTTCCACACACACATGGACAGATGGAAGATCGGCAATCGGAAACGAACGAAGAGGATTCGATTGAGAAGTAAGTCAGTACAGTACGATTCCAGGAAATTTGATTCTTAGCATTTTGTTCCCATTGCAGTTGAACCTCAGAACTGCAATGAAAAAATAAAGTTAGCAATGCTATTTAATCAATCTTACGTTTTCCTCAACCTAAGCAAAATCGAAAAATCAAGCAAAACTTTATCAAATCAATTGCGCGTCGATCATGCCTGGAATTATATTTCCGGACACCGTAAGTACCTGCGGAGAGAAATCGGAAGTAAATAAGTCGGGAGTTATTTTTCAAATAGATTTTCTAAACCCACAGCCAATAAAATGATTTTTAAAAAAATATGCGTAAATAACTTTCAATGAATTTTGTTTTGCGAACAAACCTCGTATGAAATTTAAAAACTTTGACAAAGAAGGAAAAAATCTAACCCTATCAAATCAAGTTTTTTTTGCACTGGCGAAATGTGTTTTCAGACCTGTGCACTGTCCCGCCGGAGGCTTTATTGGGGGGGGAGTGGGGGCAACTTTTTTGAAACCGGAGGCAATAAAACGGGGAGAGCAAGCAGGGGAGAAAGAGAAAAAAGAAAGAAAAAACAGGTCAATAAAGGCAGAATTTAAGTAAAAATACTAATAGGTCTAAAATGCTTAAAAAACATTGAAATAGGCTAAAAACTGCAAAAAATTGGCGATGATTGTGTCATAATAAGTCAAAAATGGCGCCATAATTTTTAGGTACTTTTTCATTTTTGGGCGGGGGGGCACAGCCACTAATATTTCGGGGGAGGGGCATTTCCAGACCCTGCACATGTCTGCGTTTCGTACTGAGTAAAAAGCGAAAATTGGCTTAGCGTGAACAAATAACGTTTCTTCGTCGCTAAAGGTAGCTAGCGTCAAATATCAGTCTGTTTTTTTACACTAAAAATAGTAGTAAGGGGAAGTTCCGGATGTTCCGGGCAAAATTTGGATTCCGGACAAGTTCCGGTTCTTTTCCGAATTTTTGGAAAATCTAAATTCAGGTTCTGGTTCCGGTTCCAAGTGTTTAGTTAATCATCCCCCCCTCCCCATTATCTCTTATTTTTTTCCAACAACCAATTCGTCCATCAGGATTGGTCTTGACCGTTTGGCCCGCTCTTAGCCTTGCTCGTCCCTTCTTCCTATTCTCGGAGGAGATCGGCCACCTGCTGCGGGGTTCGCCCAGAGGTCCTCCGTCCTCTGGTCCCAAAGTTGTGTTAATGTGCGTTAATGTGAAAAGATGTTCTGTTATGTGTTTTTGTGTTGCATAGCGGGCAGTTTGGTGATAATGTATTATCTCCTGTTCGTCATAACCTTTGGTTTACTTTGTCGTATGTTATAAAAAACTTGTGGCGATTTCGTAAAGCATATTTATTAAAATTCCCGGTTTCGTGTTTTTCAGTCAGAAATCTCTGAAATCCGCAGAGGAGCGCATGGTCATCCGTCAAAGTCTCCGCCAAGCCCGAGGTAGATCCCGCCGCGTGGAAAATCTTGTTGACCAAGTCAGCGACGGATCCTACCGGCGACAATTTAAACATATTATGTCCGAGGATCCCAACAACGGCGAAAATCAATCAATCGGAAATCAATCAATCGACAATAGATCGAGCCCAACAGCCACCGACAGCCCTTTTCGCTATCCCAACTACGAATACGAACACTTCCAAGGCGGGAAACGCTATTCAGAGGCCAGGATAAATAAATATAACCAGTGGAAACATAAACTAAGGACGGCGGACCAGCGCAAATTCGAAGGTTTTTTGTTTAGTATTTTATAAAGTTTGAGCAAAAAAACTTGCCCTGGCAAAAGAAAAGGGTGATTACAGTTTGACAAGGAATATATTAATTTTACAAGTTTTTTTGGCTTTGGTGTGTTAAAAACGTTTAAAATGTTTTTTTTTTAAATTTCTTTGGTACAAACTTGGGTACTTTACAATTTGCAGGTAGCGTGCCGTAATAACTTCTTTAGTTAAACATCTTTTAACTTTTAACAGTTTTTTTATATACTTTGCTTTAGATTACGATTCCAGTTACATTGAGCAACAATACTTTGGAAATTACACCTTTGATTCGTCTGAAAATCAGCAGCCGACCAATGACAGCAGCAGTTTTCCATCCGGTGATTTGAATTTCGTCGACCAGCAATATTTCAAAAAAACGCAGTCCCGATTTTTTTCCGACCGCGCCGTCGATACGGAAGGGAGGGGGAAAATAGGTGAAAATGAAAATAATATTACGAATAATCTAATGAATCCTTCGATTGAAATCAACCGACCGCCACACGTCAGCCAAAACGCCCCAAATCAACATAACGCAAGCTTTACCGATTGTACTAAAAGTCAAAGGTGAATACTTTGGATGGGAAAAATTGTTTTGTAAACTGCACCGCTTTTATCTCGAATAAGCTGCCACATAATTTTTAAATCCTCCATTTTTTGTTCAAATATTGTCCCAACTGCAATTTTCTTCTATTCTATTTTGCGCTTATTGCATAAATAGCGTAAAAGCTTTGTATATCTAGTCTGAATGCGACTGTCATTCTTTTTCCTATTTATAAATTTTTGATTGTAATGTATATTAAATTCTCTGAAAATATTAAGGAGTATAATAAAATAATAATAATATATAGTGTCATTTAAACGCATCTATTCCTATTTCCTGGGTAAAAACCATCAAAACGGTCAGTTCTTTGAAATGTTTAAAGAAAAAAAATATTTTAAGGAGAAGTTAGTTATTACCCTAAGCAAAAACCTGCCCTTCAAAAACCACTTGCAGAATGGGACTACGATCTAAAATTGCATTAAGGTTTGGTTTACATCGGAAAGACATGAGACAACGTTTTCTTACCACAGCGACAAGTGAAAATTTAATGTTGCAAACGAGCACGGCACGGGATCTCATTCATAGATATTTTTTTTGGGGGGGGGGACGGAGCACAGAGGGGTCCACGTCCACCCCCCTAGAGCCAAAATTTTGGACCCCCCCTAGAAAAAATCCAGGGCCCCCCTCTCCCCCAAAGCTCGAGAGCGGTCCGGCCTGACCCCTCCCCCTAGCGACGCTGACCCCCCTCTTCCCCCCCTCTTGACCAATTTAGAAGTATATTTTTTTTATTTACTGTCAAAAACACGGTTTTTTAGTTAAAAACGGTGTTTAAATACACTTTTTAGGCCTAACTAGGCTGTTTTAGTATATAGAATTCAATATTAGATCTAAAAACACTTAAACTATTGATTTTAAAAAAACTTTATTAAATAATTGGACCCCCCTGACTCCGCCCATAAATTTGAAATTTCGCGACTGGGGTCGACCCCTCCTAAAAAGCTAGGTGGTCCGGACCCCCCTCCTGGACACCACCCTCCTCCTAAAAAATTTTGGTTTTTCCACCCGGGGGTGGACCCCCCTAGCGGACCCGACCAAAAACATCAATGATCTCATTGTCACTTATCACTTCAAAACCGACCGAAAGATTATTGTTTTAATTGTTTTGTTATAATTTGGTCTTTCTAACGTGTTCACCTGATAGTGTAACAATCCCTGATAACGACCAACTCAATTATTTGTATCAGCAGTACTTCCGGATGGGGGAGGTCGGACACGACCGCCTAAAAGAAGAAGATACCAGCGATTTAAATGACGCAAGAAATCAAAGACTGCACCAATTAATTGACTCTTGTGACGACAGTCAAAACTTTGATCAGCAAAATCCTGGACAATTTTTTAACAGTCCCCATCCGTCAGCGAGAGGACCTGTGGGAGAGAAAATGGTAATTCGAGATACCAGGAACCGGTTCCGTCCCGGCCAAAATGGGGGCCGAAATCCGAAAAACCGGACCGCCGGCTATCACGACGAACGGATAGATCTGATGAAAGATTACGAAACGAATCTGATAAACGATAAACGCTGCAACAACAACCAGACAAGTAGAGACGAACAACTGAATATTATCACGAATCCATTCCAGGAGACGGTGGATAACTTGGATTACAGGTAGCATCATAGACGGGCAAGAGGGGGGTTGTACTGTACCCTCCTCCAAAAAAATATTGATACTTTCGACACCTCCTAAAATTTGGGGCTAGCCCAAATACCCCTCTCCCTCCAATCTTGGGCGTGGGGTAACTCCCTCCATAGGTGGGAAGCCTCTCGGATTTTGGGGGGTACCCGACCCCTGAAATTTTGGAAAGGCCCCCCCTCTGTGGTGCATTATTGCATTTTCTGTAAAAATTCAAACAAAAAATGCAAAAAACAAAATAAACGGGACACTCTTATTAAAAAAAAGATAAGAGAAAATAGTTTATTATTAGAGGTATCTGTAACTGTATCCAGAATTTTTATTTCAAATTTTGTTTTGACAAAATTTTGACGCAGACGCGTGCATAGTCCTTTTTCATAAAAAATAGAGGAACCTAAGTCTTTTTCATTAATAGGCAGGATGATCAGATCTGGAGGCATATCCATCCCAAAAAATTTCTGCGACATCTTTGGCTTAGAAAATTATTTTTTGCTTGTCATATCAATTACTTTTTTTAAAAACTAAAAGCCTGAAAACTAGGAAATAAAATAGTTTGTTTTTTTAAATTGTTTAGTCAACAGCGAGATGGCCAGTCGTTCGATAGGCGCGACACAGGATATTTTGATCACAAAAATCAGCGCGGTCAAGCCAAGGGGGCGTATAGAAACCAACGCGGTGATTTTGCTTCCAGAGAACCGTATAATGAAAAACACGACCGGCATGATACGGAGATAAAAATGGCAACACCAGACAGAAATACTTGGGGACGTCCAGTGGATGTGTGGGACACCGTAAAACACGTAATTTTTTTCATGTTTTAATAGCCAGAGTTTTTTCTATGTTTTAATTTTTTCCATGTCAACCAGAGCCGGCGCTGGGATTTTAATAAAATGGGAGTGAACTACAACAGAACAAAACAAAAATCAGTCTCTAATTTGTAAAATGTTGTACTGGAACTAAAAACAAAAATTTCTTCTGCACTTTTGCTGTGGGATTGTTTTTTAATATTTTACTAAAACCTAAATTTCTGCTATTTTCAATTAAAATAAAAAAACGGGGTTGAATACGGCGGGGTCGTTGGAGGCGTAAAGTAAGAACTCAAAAAAGTCTAAAAGATTTCAAAACGTGGGAGCATGAAAATGAAAATTTTAAGCCCAAAGTATGGTTTGGACAAAAGGTGCCTAAATTTCGAACAAGTTAAGGCATATTTTGAGGAACATTTTAAGTTTGGACTTAAACTTAGGCATATTTTTAGCAATTTAAATTGTTTAGCTCCAAGTTCCTCCTTCCGACTTCTAGTTCTCAATTTTCGGCTTCAAGCTACCTAACCTTAGGGTAGAGGTTTACATTTCTTCCCTATTATTTTAGAAAGGAGGTTAATCTTGCTTTCTGTATACACAATGTTTTTCACCTGCTATTTTTTCAGGTATCTAATGGGCAGCGTTTTGTTGACCCTGATGCTTCAGAAGGAGGTGTTACACTTAACAATGAAGCTTATGAATCTGAGTTTCAAATGGAAGAAGAAATTGCATATCGGATAGGAAAAAGTATTTATTAGAGTTTTTATCGATTTTTGAATTTTACTGTTTGTTCGAACTTCAGACACTTTTTGCTTTTTCACCAACGATTTCTGAACAACGTTGCCATCTTATAAAGGGTTAAAATTGCTTATAATTTATAATGGTTAGGTGCATAATATGGCTCTGTTACCACAATAGAAACAATTTCAGGTGACTTAAATATATCATAGACTTGTGTAAGTGCCTGTCCTTTGCGTAATTGCCTTATAGAGGTAACTTAAAGCAAGAATATATAACATTATTGTATTATAAATTTATGTCCGTTCATTGCTTTGGCATAATTAAAACCAGCCGTTAGGTCAAAATTGTGTCAAAGTGATGTACGGATAAAAAATAAATTCATACCACAACAATGATACATTTTTTTGTTATTTTTATTCTTAATTTAGGCAATGCGACAATAAAAAAAACTGTAATAGAAATGAAGCAAACTACCGTTTTAAAGCTATTTTATTTTTTATGATGTTTTATGATTTTTTTATAATGCCGGTTTTATAAAAATAATATCGAATTTATACCGCGAGGCGCGTGATATAACGCTGTACCATCCTTGGAATTAGTATACTATTAATTATTATTCATCCGCCCCGATTTATCGGATTCTCGAAGTTTTCGGTTGTTTCAGATAAAAAATTGGGCAGCAATAAAATGAAACCCGAGAAAATGGGAGATGAAGAATTCCCGCCGCAAACTGCCTTCGATTTTCTTAGAGATTTAAATGCGGAACGGAAAGAATTGGAAATGAGAGCCATTGCAGGTAGATCTTTGGTGATTGTGTAAATTTCCTGAATAATTAAAGAAAAAGCTGATAAACTTATTGTTTCTCTTCAAAGTTTTTTGTACAGTAAGCTTATAAAGTGAAAATGTTAAAAACAGTTTTGCGGCCAGAATATCGTTCATATAACTTACTTTCATAAATAAGCTTTGGATTTTATAAATAAGCTTTGGAGTTCATAAACAAGCTTTAGAATACTAATGTAGGAGCCGAACAGGGGCGTAGCCAGGATTTCGGAAAGGGGGGGTTGTACGTACTCCATACAAATTTTTCCAAAGGAGGGGATTGTATTGTAGGGGGTTGTACTCCAAATTTTCAAAATACCGTAAAAAAAAACATTAAAAAAGGGTAAAATTTTTTGCGCTTCGCGCTAGGTGATTCTTTTTGTTGTTATTTGCATTGTTTTTTAAGTTAAACTTGAAAAATTTCCGGTTTAAAAAGGTATAACATTTTCGATAGCACGAAAAAATTTTCTAAAATTGTCTTTGAAATTCATTAAAAACATCACTTAAATGTTGTAAAAAGATATTGTCGAACGCTGAGCGGAGCGAATCGCGAGGAAATTTTTTAAAATTGTTCTCTTCGGACCCCCAAATTTTTACCTCCGCAACCCAAAAGGGGGGGTCGCCACCCCTACAACCCCCCCTGGCTGCACCCTTGGAGCCGAAGCATGATATTTAAGGATAAAAACGAACTCTAATGCTGGAACCTCAGCGAATGAACTTTTAACTTATTAAAAACATTCGCTCTCGTGTTTCTTTCACAAGCTGAAAGTTAAACTACTGAATTTTGGTTAAAAACCGATTATCATATAAATTGACCATTTTGTTGATGAAATATTTATACTTTTTTTCAATAGACCGCTTCATTATACAGCACAGTCTTTAGTTTTATCTTATTTAATTTTTTTTTGCGAATATAATTGTCGATTTTATTCTTGCAGCAAACGATCGAGACGGAAGTTTGATGGCTTTATATCGGATTTGGTCCAAAATTCCTTTTGTAAACAGCATGACGCAAACTGAATTGGTAGATTTTCTCGCCGGACGTGTTTTACATCTTGAAAGTAACAATGTTTTTTCTACTTTCTTAAGTAAAAGTGTGATCTTTAGGCAGTGTACGGTTAATTTTATTATATTCGATGAAGTGGATTTTAATAATTTTCATACATCCAGGTCGTAGGTATAGTGAGGTCAACTGTCCTGAGCGGAGTGCACACGCCGGACCTCTTGTGCGGTCACATAGTGGAAATTCACTCGTACTATTTTTCATGATTTGTGATAATCTTCTTTTAATATATCGTCGTTACTACGGTAAAATGAGCCACCGTCATTAAAAAATACACATAAGACGTGACTGTTAGCCATTTTGTAGTTAATAGGATACTGTTTTAACTTTAAAATGAGTCACAGGCACACATATTTTATACGAACTGTGGCTCATTTACCGTTGTAACGACGCTATTTAATACTGTATCATTCCTATTTTAGTTGTAACTTCTGTCTTGTAAATGCATTGTGTTTTTATGTTGTTTTATAAATACTTTATACGGATGTTGTAATTTAAGTATGTTACCAAATTGTAACCTTTGCAACATAAAGTTTCTTTCTTCATATAAGTAAAAATCAAGTGACTGGGATAGTGAGAAGATCGTTGGCTCCGCGGTGGAATAATCGATTTAGACCCTCATTTTTCCGGTCACTCAAAATCCGGCTGGCATCTTCGTCCTCTCTCTGCGGTAGCCGTCTCGGACATCAACGTCGATGTACTTTTATACCGCGCCGCGTCCTATAAATTCTATCGTTAACAGAAATGATGTTCTTAATAAAATGATTTTTAAACATTTATAAAAATATTTGACTAAGATTTTAAAATCCGCTGCCGTTTTTGTTAATAATTTTAACAAAACTTTCAGATGATATAATCGCCATAAACAAACCGTACGGTCTGCCGAGTCAAAACGGACCCAAACTGAAAACTTCACTTTCGGATGTTCTCGGAAAGCTGAGAGCTGTCCTGGCCCCGGAAGCCAAGAAACTCTACGCCTGCCAGCGACTGGATAAAGAAACCACAGGAGTCCTCCTTTTAGCCGCGTAAGTTTATGTAAGTTGGTAGGTAGGTACTGCGGCAAAGTGAATCACAATGCGTATAAAATATATGCAAATGTGACTCATTTTATATTTCGAAAACCACCTAATTAACTACAGAATAAGTCAGAGTCACGTGTATTTTATAATAACTCTGGCTTATTTTACTTTAGTTATGACGTGTAGTTGTTTCCTAATTAGTTGTAGTGAGGTCATAATTTTTAACAGTGCATGACAGAGCTTGTTGAAATTAATGCCCTGTGTAAGGCGGCTGCACGTATAATACTACTTTCTTCCCGATGATTCAGAAATTAATCTGGCATTATAATGGCGCCTCTGCAAGAAAATTATTGTGATTTTAGAAAATTTTCTAAAATAAACAAATTCTTAAATTACTATTAGAAAGTTTTTCGGATGGTAGAAATTAGAATTAGCGTTTTTTACAGCAAAAGTTAATTGATTTTTTGTGTTTAAACAAAAAATTTAAGGTTGAAAAATTTTGATAGGACCGGCACAGATAATACAAGTATAATAACATAAAATAAAGGAAAAAATAACTTTATATTGCTTACACATATTCACTGCCGTAACTAGGGCGCACTCTTATTAGGGCCCTTAGAAAAAAAAACCGTTTTTTTCATAATAGTGCAAAATTTCACGATGTTCGAAACTCTGACATTTAAACGGAAGTTGTTCAGTGTTGAAGATCTTCTTCACACAGGGTTATGACGTTATAGAATCACTTCTGGCCAATTAACGCTTGGGAAAAATTAATCTCCAATGAACGTAGTGAACGTAAAGATTTTCAATTTTTTAGCTCTTCCCACAACCATTCCCACAGAGCAAAACATATATTACGTCATCATGAATACTATATGACTTCATTATAAGGGTCCTTTAAATCCTGACGTGTTGTGACTATTTGAATTTTAATAGAAAGAAATCGTGAATTTTGTGAATAATAATAAAACTAAGAATCTTGTATTTATTTATTTTTAATAAAAACTAATTTATAAAGTAATTTTTAGTGAAATGATTTTTAAAGTGGCTCTTTTTGTGATGCTCCTCATTAGAGCCATTACGTGCCATAGGACTAATTAGGGCAGTACGAAATAATTAGGGCCCTTAACTAGGGCGCGCCCTTGTTAGGGCAGGAAATTTTTCTCAGTAATATATTAATATGAAGTCACATTATTATTTGTTTCCTTTATTATTATTATGTTATATATTTTTTGATTTATCATCATTTAAAATATAATATAATCATTAAAAAACTTCTTTATTAATTATTTTTCGAAAATTTTGCACCAATAGCGCTCTACCTAACAGCTATCCTCAATTTTTTGCTTTATTTAATTTAATATTTTATAGAACTCAAGAAAGAAAAGACGAAATTGCTGCTATGATGGGAAGACGGGAAATTTATAAGCGTTATGTTTGCATTACGAAAGGAATACCAAATGAAGAAAAAGGTACCAATTACCAAACACTTTTATTATGTATACAAAAAAATCTGTAGAGACTGTGGAAACTATGGGCTGAGCATAACATTGTTTCAAACTTTATTAAAACAATATTATATTACACAACTTCATATTTGAGAACCGTACTTCTTTTTTCGAAGCTTGTTAGATTGGTTGGTTTATTAATAATTGGTTATAAAATATTTTGTTATTATTTCATTGTTTATCATGTGACCTCCGTTTTTTTCTTTCGTTAAAAAGTGCATGACTCTGTCATACTTTCTCTTTAGTTAATTTAAGGCTTCAGATTTTGAAGTGAATTATATAATAATAGAGTCTGAATATTGTAATAATATTTTTCATATTGATTCATAAATAATTGCTAATTGTTTAGGTGTTATTAGCATACCATTATGTTACGGCAAAGCTGGAGGACGTTATAAGGTAGGGAAATCATTTTTTAAAGCAAAATTTCTAATAGATTGTGTATAAGCATTGTGTTCTATCAACTGCATAAACAATCCACTATAAGCCACTTAATAAGTTTGTTTTGTGGCTGATGTATCTTTAATTAGTACTTAAAATGTACTAACGTAAAATTTTTTTTTGTTTATTGTTGTAGTTTGTTTTTAGCAAAAAAATACAAAAATATTAATAATACTTTTTCTAGTAAAATGTTATAATAATAGATGTTCCCGTTGACGGACTCTAAGAAATTGCGCCTGTCTCGAGACGCGCAGGAGGCGGTGACGGAATTTCGCGTCCTTGACGAATCCCCGCTGGGCTGTGCATTGGTGGAATGCGTCATGCGGACAGGTATTTTGGCTTGGTGTTTTGCTCATTTTATGCTTACTCGCTCAAATTGTAGCACCACTTTAAACTTTTTCAAAATTTGTGAAAGAAGTTCTTTTCTACTATAGCTAGCAAAAAAATAATTCCACAATGATTATGTTGCTACCTTGTTTATTGTTTCGTTTTATGCAGCCTAAGTGTCGAGTCCTTTATCTTGGTATGATAGAAATATCTTGCAGCAATATGTTGTGTGTTTGCGTGCTTGCGCGTTTTGTGTGTGCGTATGTTTGAGTGTCTACATGCTTGTGTATGTGTGTATTTAAAAAGTTTTTATAAATTTAGTTTTCTTGTTTTAATTCAGGTGTACGCCATCAAATCCGCGCGCACTTAGGATTTGGTCTAAACACTCCGATATTGGGCGATCATAAATACTCGGAATATTTGGCATTTAAACCTCAGGTATTAAAGTTATTTTATTTAGTTTAATTATTTTAGCTTATAAAAGTTAAGCTTCTCATTTAAATAACAATGATGGTTTTTGAACACCACCATTTTGGTTGTAACACTAAATATCAGTATTCTTATAAAAAGAAATAAAATAACCATTGCAATAAAAAGGATTTAAATAAGAATATATCAGACATGATAATTTTAATTTATATTTTAACTTGTGATGTTCCTAGCAATTAATACAATGCTCCGGGGCTTTTGCCATTAAAAACGGAGGGAGTTTCGAAACTCCGGAGCTTCGCCCCGTACATAACGTTGTTACTCTGACACAAAGAGTCACAATCACTTTAAAATCAACGTGACTCTGACTCTTTTTGTTTATATTAGTTGTATGTTAAGATATAAAAAGAGTCACAGTTACGAGTATTTTACGACGCATCTGGCTCATTGTGTCAGAGTAACGACGATAAGCAGTTTTAAGCTTATTTAAGCTTTAATCATATTTTAAGTTAATCTATCTGCATTTTTAGAACTATTTTTGTCGTTTTTAGTAAGTTTTGAAATGGAAATTTTGTTTAGAAAAAAGATTTTTACAAAATAATCTGTGGCATTGCTCTTTAGTACCAAAGGGCGGAATTTCTGAGCTCCAAAGGTTCCCGAAATCGGAGCTCTGAAAAACATCACTAATTTTTAATAAAATTATATTTTTTTGTGTTAGCGGTAATTTTAATACTTTATGGTTAAATTATATCTGGCTGGCCTCGTAAGTTTATAAGAGATACATGAGCGGACCAAAATAAATTGTACGGTTATGACGTTTTTTTAAACCAATAAAAACGTATATTTTTTAATTCCAACCTTTTCACAAAATATACAAAAAAAATATTCAAATTTATCCTTCTAAAATTTTTCATTTTGGTTCCAAATGGAGCTATTTGATAAATAATTGTTAAACTATCATATTTAATCTTTAATATTAAACCCTTTGTTTCTGAAAATTGTATATTCTTTTGTTTATAATAGTTTTTTCGATACTGCAAATCATCTAGGTCAGTTAGGTTTTAGTTGCCTATAGATTGATAATGTTCCTACTCTCTAATATCATGCTCCAGAGCTTCGTCTATTTGAAGGTACGGGGTCAATACTCAATAGAGCCTGAAGAACTTGAAGCCGAGCATTTTTGGATGTGTTAAAAGTTAAATTTTATTATTTTAATTTGTTTTTGTATTCCTAAACGCACAAACATATTCCACTTTTACAACCCTTTACCTTGCACTGGTTCCGGTTTTTTTTTTTTGTCATTTAAAAATAATTGGCATTCCTTTACACTAAATTATGTCATTGTCTGTCAAATCCCCCTCTCATAATTTTAGTCTAATAAAAAAAAAATTTTTTTTTGCTCATGTTACATTGGCCACACTTCTCACAAATCCCACTATGTGGGTGGGGCTTCCAGCCAAAAAGTTATAGTGATCAAATGTTCTTCTATTGTTATGCATGAGAGTTGAATAAAACTCAACCTCGTCGCAATAACTGGAGTATAGTGTTGATCCACTAGGCTTTTTGGACGGTAAGACAGGGCTAAAATCCTGTAGCCGGCCCGCATTAACAAAACAAAAAATTTGTTTTTAGTTTTATTTTAAGGTTTTTGCTTTGGTTTGCCTAAGAATCTTGCAATGGTTTCAACTGGAGCATCGTGATTGGCTTTAAAATTGCCTGGCTCCAGGTTCTTTAGGCTCCAGCAACCTTAAATCCATTTAAAGCGTAAAGAGCTCCAAAGGTCTACTTTTAAACTTATTTAAGCTTGAAACATGTTCTTAGTTGCTCTCTCCGCAATTTTACGACTATTTTTAGTGCTCTTTTATAAATTTAAAAATAAAATTTCTTTGGTTTAAAAAAATTTACCAAAAATCTTTGGCATTACTTTTTTAATTTTAAAATAAACAAAAGCTAATCGGAGGCTTTAGGGATTTTTTGGATTTCCTATAAGCCAACTCCGCTCCTAAATTCGTAGATCCGGAGAACATAACTAGTTTAGATATTTAAACTTTATTATAAATATGCACGACTGTATCATAATCATTTTTATTTTAAAAAAATAATTTTAGCGATTAAATGGCTCTATTTTGTCTGCGTTAGGAATACGAAGCCAAAAATCAAGGCACCTGCCCATGTATTTACACGCTAAACAGGTTTATTTTTTACTTTGATAATCTTCTTAGTCGTTAGTTAATTTTTATGAAGCTTTTTTCAAAGTTTTTATTCATTAACTGTAATTGTCTCAAGCCTTATTGATTTTTCGTTTTTTTTTTTTATTATTTAGTCATTTTTTATCTTTTTCTATTAAACAACCAAAAAGGTTTAGTTTAAAATATGATATTTTTGATCTCCACTCCATTGGCTTCTTTTAGTTTAGTTTAGTTTCTTTTAGTTTTAGCTTCTTTTAAGTTTATGCCAGTTTAAAGACAAAAATTTTTTCAAGTAGCAAAATTTGAATGCCATCCTTTTGGTGAAAATGGGTTGTTCACCATAAAGATGTTCATTTTGATTTTTCGAAAAAAACATTCTGGCCTCTCAGATTATCTAATGTTATATTGATCCATACTTTCAAGCCAGTTTAAAGACAAAAAAATTTCATATGACAAAATGCAAAAACTCTTTTTCATTAAAATAGTTCCACACCTTTCGTCTTTTTCATTTCGGCTTTTAACATCTAGTCTTCGGAACACTCGTTTTATGGGTGTGGTTTTTTAAACGTACTCTTCTTATTTTTTGTTTAGATGCAACTTTTAAAAACAACACACTTACGTCTTTGTTGTTTGAAAAATAAATATTTTGCAAGTAAAACCGTCTAAACAATATTTAAATTTTTCCTAAGCTAAGTAAAACCAAAAATTAAACAAAACTTTATCGTGATATATTTCTATTTAATAAAGTATCCTTTAATTGAAGTCTGAAAACCTGATTTTTTCCCTCAGCCTCAGCCTAAGTGTAACCTAAAATCATGTAATACTAACAATGATAAACTTTTATTCCCGCGACAATTATTTTTTTATTTAGGTGGAAAACTCGTGTTTAAAAAATTACGTTTATAAAATCGCACTTAAAAACCAGTTATCCGAAAGGCGAGATGTTGAAAGGCGTAATGTAAAAAAAACAACAAAGTTTCGCTCACCAATCCCCCAGACTATGAGAGTTCCAGAATGATATCTTATTTTTACCGCAGTCTGTTTTGTGGTAGGGAGAAGTGGGGATACAAACAGACCGCTAGACGTAACGTCGTTAGATTTAATAACCTATTCTATTCACTAAATTTCAATTTGGTGTGAAGTGAAGAGAGTAGATTCCCATGACATGCTGCTGCAAAAGGCAGTTGTACTGTTGTAGAAAAATATTTTTTAGAAGCGAAAAACAAAGTAAAAAAATACACGTTCATCGAATAATTAATAATTATGGGAATTAGTTAATAATCGTAGGTTTTTAAATTTAAATTTATTTTTATAAATTAGTGAATGGTCAATGGCGTTGTACCATTTTTACACGATCCATTTTTAATTAGTAAATAACAACAGAACACAGTTTTGATTTCTTTATAGATATGAAAATCCGCAGTAGTTTATCCGCAGCTTTTAAAATAACTGATAATGGTTTTTAGGTTATTATACCGAAGTACTTGGATGGGCAAAACTTGTTTTTTACCGCTGGTATACCTAGATTCTTTGCCTACACACTTAAAAAACTAAAGCTAAGATTGCCATAATTTATAGAAATTCTACTGATAAAACAATTTTTTTCAATTGATTTTTGTGTTGTAATATTGACTTTTATAGACTTTTAATTTTAAAATATTTTTATTGCTGAATAAAAATTTCTAGTCATGGTTCTTAAAATTGTCACTTTTGTTTATTATCAATAACATACATTACTTTTGAAAGTAAAATAGTCACATTTTAATTTTTTATTTTGTTCCTTTATCACCATCATCACGTATGCTATAAAAAACCATAATAATTTGGTAATCCAGAGTGTAGATTTGTCATTATGTAAAAAAATACTACTATAGGATAAAACTACTTGTTTTGTCGATCTACGCAATCGTTTTTCTACATAATACTGTGGAATACTGTACGTTTTTTTTCGTAAATTCTAATGTGAATTATTCTACGTCGTGTTAACAGCATTTTTGTAAACGAAAAAGGTGAACGTATCATTTCTAACTGAAATTGTTTATGTAATGCTTTCAAATATTTCCGGATCGTTGTTAAATTCCGACGTAACTTGTAGATTATTCCACTTGTTGAACCTGAAATATTCGACACTATTATTATAAAAAAATTTATATAGGAGTTTACCTTCGCAATTTTTCAGTTTGCAAAATGCGTAGTTAATGTGTAGAATAATCCAAGCGTTGGAATTCAATAAAAAGCGTGAAATTTTTAACATTAATGTACAAAACTTCATGTCGAATAATCAACAAACTAGATTATTCCACAGGTCAAGAATTTTTTCACATGACGAAACATCTACTCTGTGGATTGCTTAACCCTTTGTGATTGTTATCGCGGCTCAAACGCAGAGTGTGTATGGCGTCGTCTCGCTGCTCAGTATATACACGTAGCCGGAAGCGAAGCAGCAACGGCAGTTCAATATTGAACTGGACTGGCGCGCAATTATGTCCGCGTTATACAAGTGCTTTTTTGGTCTCACAAAGGGTTAACATATAGTTAGGGCAACCGTTTAACACACAGTCGGACATTTTATTAATTACTACAACACGATAACGCTTTTTTATAAACAAATATCAAATCCTCTCTTATGTTTTGATTTTCTATTTTTTAGCATTGTGTCAAACCAGTAAGGTGTTAAAACCAACTATTGAAAGATGAAAAAATCGGATGTGATGTATTTACTACTTAAATAGATTGACACGATTTCTTTTTGACAAATGATTGTTGTGTTCTTTTTATCTCTGATAAAATTATTTTGACCACAAAATCACATGTATGATTAGCTCACAACAATATTATACCTTCAGTTCTTATCTTAGTATGTCAGAAGAAATTGCATTCTTGGTAATGGCACTTTGTTGCAAGAAATTGAGCTCAAACTTGCAATTTAAAGATTTCAGAGTTAAAAGTGAGTTAAATCAAGAGAATATTTCTCCTAAATTTTCGCTCCCATAATGCTGGGTCACAATGGAGTAGCAGCTGACAAATTACGTACTGTACCCACCGTTCACACCACAGCAACAATGACGGGATTTGGTGCAAAAAAGCACCCTAGAAAAAAGGGCTCGATTAGTGTAAAAACGCCAAAAAACTGAAAAAACGCACCCGCATATGAAAAAAGGGCCCCATGGCGGGAAAAGTCAAAAGAAAGAACGCACCCTAGAAAAAATGCAGCTGCAAAAAAAGGGCCCCACTAGTGTAAAAACGCTGAGAAACTATTGAAAAACGCACCTGCCTATGAAAAAAAGGGCCCCACAAGTAACAGAAGTAAAAGGTAAAAGAAAGAAGTGAATTAAAATTAATGTTTAACATTACATTTTTTAAAATATAGCAAAATAATCTCGTAAATGCTTTGTAAACACAATTAAAAAAGTGAAACTGCAAGACATTGGTTTACGGTTAAAATAACAAAGTACATATTTTAATAGTTTGCCATTAATCTTCTTGGCCAATATCTTCGGGGAATTATAGTTATTTTAAAATCGAAAAAAAATTTAAACGGAATAAAATATTTTTTAATCAGAAATATTTTTTTTTTATTTCTTTAAAAGACATTACAGTAATAAGTAGGTTTTTAGGTTTATAAAAAATTTCTCTCATATATAACGGTTTTTAAACTACCAATACGGTCCAAATTTGTGTTCGATTAAAACATCTTTAAAATTTTTTTAAGTGATTTCAAAATTGTTTGAGATTACTGTACTTACTTCCGGAATAAGTTGAATTCGTGAGTAATAGTGTTTATATAAAAAACGCAGTAGGCACAGTCAAAAAAATAGGCACAGTCAAAATTTTTATTTTGGTCACAAATATACCGAAAATAGTTTTCTTTTTTATTTTATCCATTTTAACAATTAAAAAACTGGGACTAAAGTTGGTTTTGTACACGTTTTCGAAAATTCATCTCTTATTTGAAGGTTTATTTTTAAGTTGTAAACTTTTTAAACTCTCGCCTGAATCATATTAAAAACGTTTAAAACATTTTTAAAAAAACTTAAAATCATCTCGAATTATCGTTCTACTTACTGTCAGGGCCTGTGCCAGGATTTTTGAAAGGAGGGGGCCAGACTCTAGAAAATTAAAAAACGGAATATAAATGCGGCGGGAAGCGCCGCATTTTGCGCGGCGCCAGGCGGGCGCGAAGCGTCCGCCGGGGGGTCTGGGGGGTGTCCCCCCAGCCGCCGGAGGCGAAATTTTTTGATTTAGCATTAAAAATTATTAAAATTAGGGCTTAAAAATACCTATTTATATTGAATTCAAGGCAGCCAGGCCGACAGAATCCACTTTTGGCATACCCAAAGAAAGAAGGTAGGGAGAAGCAGGGTTCATAATGAAGTTACCTTCGCTTTTACCACCCCCCCCCCCCGGAACCTACCTCATCTTTCTTATTTTTTACCCCGGCCAACCCAGAAAAGGGGGGGTCATGGCCCCCCTGGCCCCCCTGGCACAGGACCTGCTTACTGTAAATTATTTAGTGGTAAAGATAGAAAATTTCATAATAGTAATCTTTTATAACAATAGCGGCGGCGGCCACAGGTATGTCAAAATATATTTAGTATAGTAGGGTAGTGCATTTAATTTCGGCACTTTTCCCAATTGGGCATTTTTGATTCTGGACTATATCTTTGGTAATCCTGGACGGAATACGACGTTTGATAGCTCAAATGAGAGCTAATTATATGTAGATGACTGTCGTCAGCTTTTTATTTGTTATGTTATGATATTTTCATGTGAAATTGTGTAATTTACAAAAAAATAAAATTGTTACTCGTTTTTAGAACATGGGCATTTCATGATTACGCAATAAATCGATTTAAAAGTTAAACTGTCCCGGTAAAATTTAGTGTATTTTCCGAATTTTTAGTCCCCGTGGTTCTACGTTGCGTCTGTGGTGAGCAATCGTTATAAAATAAAATAGTGTAATTTCGGCACACATATTGCTGTAGGTAAAAACGGGTTGAATTAAGTGGTCGGGTTTAAATTGTAGTTGTAAATAGTTAAAAGACAACGTTGAAACGTGTAGGGGTCATAGCACTTCACTTAAACTCGATTAAGGGGGTCCTTTTAAAAGTGCCGAAATTAAATGCACTTTTTTTCCCAAATTTTGCTCATTTTGATACCAGGGGCCTGTTTCATAAAATACTGGTAAATTTTACAAGTTTTCAAAATGGAGAAAAATACAAGTTTTTAAAATTACTGACTTGTAAATTTTTAAACAAATAAAAAGATGTTTTTATATGTGTTTTTATATAGATTTTTTAATATATAATTTAATATTAGTAATATAAATAATAATATATTTAATTTTTATATAGATTTTTTATATTTTTTTATATATAGATTTTTTTAATATACCTCCACAAACCAACAAAAAAATAATTCAAATTTACAATGGTATTTTTACTTGTATTTTTTACTTGTATTTTTCACTTGTATTCAAGTTTTTTTTACAAACTTGTAAAAAATTAAGTGAAATCGTAAAGTAAATTTTACCCTACTCGGAGTAGGGTATATTTTTCTTTTGAGAACTTGTAAAAAATTACAAGTGGCCAAAGTTTAAAACTGGAATAACTTTAAACACACATCAGCTACGTACATGAAATTTTAAATAGTTTGCACAGGGCATATAATCTTTTTTCATTTCAAATTTCAACGCAAATGGTTCAGAATAAAAAAAGTTATTGATAGACTTGTAATTTACAAAGACCAGTATTTTATGAAACAGGCCCCAGTTGGCATTTTAGCTGTAACTTTTTGCCAGTTACACGTTGAACAACAAATAGAAACTTAAATTAAAGAAAACTGTCTGGAGATAATGATAGGATTTAAATTTTTGAAAATGTTGATTTTTTGACTGAGAAACAGTCGATTGTTTGTAAAGAGCCGAAATTAAATGCATATATTTAATTTTGGCAATTTTTTATTTTTTTTAAAAACTGATTTAATTAAATAAAAAACAACTTTTGTACATTGAAACTTTTATGACGCAACGCAGTATCGTAAAAGCTTTAAAATAAGCTATCAAACATGAAAATCGGGCCGTACAGTGAAAAGTTACATTGGAAAAACGAAAAAGTGCCAAAATTAAATGCACTACCCATACTTTATAAATATAAACAAAATACGAGAATAAATTTTGTCTGTGAGAATGAATATGTTTTTACACGTTTCTAGATAATTTTTTTTTATTTTTGATTATTATATTTTCAATTTTAAATTAGTTTAAACCCCCGTATGTTCGTTAAAAAGTCTTATAAAAGCTCTAAAAAATTAAAAACAAATAAAAAAAATTGCGGAATTTGCTTCGTATTTGCCAAAAAGGTTAAAAAGATAAAAATTTGTTACTCGAGGTTGTTTAAAAACCTTGGGGTGGTCACAGGGATACCCAGATAATTATTTCGTCCCCAAAAATGGCAAAATAACTATATCATTTTTAAAAACGTTAGAAGGATAAATTTTGTTTCCACACGGTTTTACAAAAAAAATTGTAGAAAGTATACGTATGTATCTGATTTTTCCTGCAAAATAATTTAAATCTTCTATTTACTTTATTTTAATTTGCCTTATTAATTTATTTTTCTTATTGAGACTTTTTTCGCAGAGTTGGGTGTATTTTTTCTAGGGTGCGTTTTTTCCTTTAGTTTACTGTGGGGTTTTGTGAAAAAAGCACCCTAAAAAAACGCACCCGCAAAAAAAGAAAGGTACTGAAACAAAGAAGTGTTTAGCATCCGCACATTTACCGCAAAAATAGCAACATTATCAACGAAAAGTTTTTTTAGTAATCATAAAATAAAAACAGACTAAAAATTAAATTAATAGTTGAATTTATTTTTCTTAGCACACTTCTGTATGTATTTTCATCTTATGGTAAGCTTTGTTTTCACGATTAGTTATTAAATAGCTAAATAAAAACCAGATACTAAAAACTTGCCAGTTCATAAAACAAAAGATTAGTTCTTTTTGATGTGATTAACGAGTGGTGGTTGGTGGTATTATTTTTCAAAAAAAAATTTGTGGTAGTGAAAAAATTAAGTAGAATCAAAAAATTGTGCAAATGATGTCAAGTAAACATCTAATATTTCTTGCGAACAGAAAAAAGTTGGGTCCCTATAACAATTATTTCTTTCGCTCTGGCTTATTAAGTACTAAATTTCATTCCATACTGCACATCTTTTTGTATATAAAATATGTTCATTTATTTTTTTGTTATGGTTTCAATAAAAATAAGTGGGGGAATGTTGAAAAAATATGTTTAGTACATAACAATTAAAACTTTATAATTTCTGTCTCTGTGTAATTTGTAGCTGTGTTTTGGTTTTAGAAGCTCCGGAATTCTGCCTTATACATTTGTACTATTTAATAAATAGAAATAAATGATGGAGAACATATTAAAACCTAATCTTAAAATTTTTTTGTAAACTAAGTTTTTTGGCAAACTTATAAAAAAACATTAATGATAGTTGTATAACAAAACGGCAATGAAATAGCGTAGAATTTCAAGGTTAAATTAGTTTAAGCGGCGCAGTGCCGGGGCATTTTTATTTTTAGAATAGAAATATATATCCATGCCTAAAATAAGATACTGCTAATATTATAGGTGGCTTCAATTGACAACTATGTAGTTTTTTTAATGTTTTACAAAAAGATGGCATTTAACTATTTTTACAAGCCCTGCAGGATTTGTCAGCCAAAGAATATAAATTTCAAAATAAAATGATAAGTGCAAAATAAGTTACATTACTCTGACATTTAGTAACTTGGATTGAATTTGTTCTTATTGTTATGTTTTCTTGCTTTTCAATAAAGTTGTTAAAGTTAACAATCACATTTTATTTTTAAAAAAATTCTTAAATATAGACTAGCAGAGGACGTAAGTAGCCAATAACTATAATTTGTGGATTTTGTATAATGAATTAAAAAAGCCATGACTAACAAATTAATTATAGCAAAAAAGTGGGAAAATAGTGTTATTATTGAACTATTTTTTGCTTAATTTGTTTTTCTGATTTGTTTTAAATTTGTTGTATTGTCTCTTGCTAAATAAACATCAGTGTTTGGTTTATTTTTTAATTTTCACGTGTAAAAGTTTTTAATTGAAAACTTAAATAAAAACAAAAAAATGCATTCGTCAGATATACATAATATTACAAAAAAGCTAAAAAAAAACATACATTTATGTGGATAAGTTTTTGCGCGATAGGTGCTGTTTTTCATAAGATGCTAGCTCAGTGTGTTGACAACGCTCGGTTTACGTAATAAAAAACAGTTTCTAACTTTGGGGCCTTTTTTTATAGGCGGGTGCGTTTTTTCACAGTTTACTAGCGTTTTTACATTAGTGGGGCCCTTTTTTAACAGGTGCATTTTTTCTACAGTGCGTTCTTTCCTTTCGACTTTTCCCGCCATGGGGCCCTTTTTTCATAGGCGGGGGCGTTTTTTCATATATTCCCGGCGATTTTACAGTAGTCGGGCTCTTTTTTCGCGGGTCCATTTTAACTAGGGTGTTTTTTTCCCATTCCCAATGACGGTGTAATATTGTTAACGCGTACTGAACGCGTCACTTGTCAGCTGTCACTCCGGCGGTGTACCAGCAACCAGCCCATTGTATTTTACTGAAATCAAAAACAAAATAGTGTATTCTGTAACATTAAATTTGCAAAATTCTAGCCTTTGGTTCTTGTTTTGGATTTCTTGTTTCTGTAACAACTCACGTTTGTGTTGATATTTTTAAATACTATATATTACGGTAATCCCTCGACCACCTGCTCTGGGGATTGCGCCACGTTGGAGATCGTGGTTGATTTGGCTATCCAAAACCGCCATTGCCACCCTTGTGAGGTAATTGCCACACTATGACTTGTATGCATAGTGTCTTGCCGTGGGGAGGGGGCCGAGGCCTTACCGTGTGACCATTGCGGTCTAGCCTACAAGCAGAGGTAGTGCATTGTTTTTTCCAAAACGTAAAAACTAAAATTACTCTTTTAATCATCGTGGTGGCGCAACTCTCAAATTTAAAAATACAAATAATAAGGTGGTTTTCCGTTTTTTGGGGATTTGCCCCCCCCTTTTTTTTTTTATTTTTTTTTTTTTTTTTTTTTTTTTTTTTTAATTTTTTTTTTTTTCCCCGTTATTGCCCCCCCCCCCCCCAAAAATGAAAAAGTACCCCTTTTTCTTCGCCTCTCTTTTTTTTTTTTTCTTTTTTTTTTTTTTTTTTTTTTTTTTTTTTTTTTTTTCTTTCTTTTTTTTTTTTTTTTTTTTTTTCTTTATTTTTTTTCCCTCTCTTCTCTTTCCCTTCAAAAAAGTGTCCCCCCCGCCCCCCCCCCCGTTTTTGGAATTGCCCCCCCCCCCCTTTTTCCCCGGGGCGGCAGTGCACAGGTCTGAATAATAAATTTTTTGGTCATAAACAAGTCCTCCCTACTAAACGCAGGCCTAGGGACTTAATTTAAGATAGGCCATTAACATTTTTCAAGTGTAGTTTTACCCTTACACTTATGTCTATGTTTATTTACCTTTATTTTTTTATTTTTGTATACTATTAGTATTTATTTATCGCATTATATAGAATAGAAAATAGTAGTTTATCTTAGTTTTTTTTGGTTATTTAATTTTCATTAATATTATTTATTTTATATTATTATCTTAAAGAAGGATGTAAAACTCACATCTTCTCCCTGCAATCCTCTAGGAGGGGTGGGACGCTGGGACCTTGACTAAAACTCTGCACCAACAACAGCAGACCTGTGCACTGCCCCCGGGGTTAAAATGGGGGGGAATTCCAAAATGGGGGGCACGGGGGCACCTTTTTTGAAACGGGGGGGGGGCAATAAAACAAGGGAGGCAAGCAGGGGTAAAGAAAAAAAGAAAAAAAAAGAGAAAAAAGAAGGGAAAAGGAAAAAAAAAGGACAAAAAAAGCGAAAATAAGGTAAAAATAGGTCTAAAATGGCTTAAAATACATTGAAATAGGCTAAAAACTGCGAAAAATTCGCGATGATGGCGTCATCATAGGTCAAAAATGGCGTCATAATTTTAGGGTACTTTTTCATTTTTTGGCAGGGGGGGGCAAATCCTCCAATAAAACGGGGGGCATTTCCAGACCGTGCACAGGTCTGCAACTGCAACAGTGTTGGTATAGGGTATTAGGCGGTCATATGGAGTATCCATAGCCGGCCTGCTTCTGCTCTAAAAAATATTATAAGAAAATTCTTATAAAAATATTAAAAGGTAAGTATTTGGGTGATGATGCAATCTATCACTTTAGTCGATAAGGTACTCAGGCTGTGATGAGGTATTGACTCAGATAATTACTTGTTTCGTTTAAGTCCTGAATTGTTCATTTTTTGTCAAAAAATTGATTTTTTGTTCGCATCATTTTTGTCAAAAATTCGCTTTATTTGGCCGCCAATTTACGTCACATCATAAAGGCATATAGGCATAGGTCACCGAAGGGGGGGTGGTAGGGGGGGGGGTAACCCCCCCCTAAGGCCGATGAGACCTATACCCCCCCTAAGCATAGGTGGGCAGCCTCTCGGATTTTGGGGGGGGTATAGGGGGGGGTCAAATTTTAGGGGGGGGTGTCCAGTAAGACCCAAATTTTGAGGGGGGGTGTACCCAATATTTCCGCGCTGCCTTAAAATGAGCTTAAAACGCGTAAAAAAACGTAAAACAAGCTTATAAATGCTTTAAAACTGTGTAAAATTAAAATAAGATCTTATTGCAACTTATAAAATTTATTTTTTTAATTCTTTTAATAAAAATGTGCAGTGGAGCAGTCAGGATTTCATTTCGGGGGCGTCAGTCTGGGGGAGGGGAGAAAAAGTGTTGTCAAAGCGGCGCGAAGCGCTGCCGCCTGCGCCGCGTAGCGGCGCCAGCCGACGCGAAGCGTCGGCCGGGGGGTCTGGGGGGTGTCCCCCCAGCCGCCGGAGGCGAAAATTTTTTAAAATATATACTAAAAACGGCTTAAAAATCGTCTCCTGGTGATCGCGTGAACATACCTTTTACTTTTGTTTTTTTACCTAATTTCTACATAATTTTCTGTGATCTTAAAATATCAGTCAGGGGGGTTCGGGGGGAACAATGCCCCCCCGAAAGGAGAAAATTTATAATTTGAGGCGCTAAAATACACTAGGAATTTTAATTCCAAATGATAGTAATTACAAAATTTAAGGTTTTTTATAGCTATACTATACATTTATAACATGTGTTTAAAATGTTAAAAAAAGATAATAGTGTTTTATAGTAGTTTTATACTGAATGGGATAATCGATTTGAAATTGAAAAACTAAGATAAATTGCCAATTTAAACTGCTCGCGTAGCAGGGAAATTTAAACTGCCCGCGTAGCGGGGGAATTTAAAGGTAATAAACGGTAATAAACGGGAAAATAAGGTAATAAAAACTCCGCGCGAAGCGCGGAAAAATTTTTTAGTCCTTTTATAACACTTAAAAATTTTTCTTTTGGGAGGCGAATTTGGGGGGGGGGGGGGTGTCCCCGACTACCCCAAATTCAAGGGGGGGTGTCAGCAAAATCCGAAATTTTGGGGGGGGGGGTTTAAACCCCCCCCCAACCCCCCCCCCCTGCCCACCTATGCCCCCCCCCAATGGCCCATTTTTGACCCCTCCCCCCCCCCCACATCGACCCCTTGAACCCCTGACCCCCCCCCTAAGGCCCATTTTCGACCACCCCCCCACCAGACAATCCCAAAAAATGCTTAAAAATGGTCAAATTTCGTCAAAAAATTGTCAATTTTGGTCAAAAAATGGTAAAAACACCCCAAGCACCCCCGGGTGCTTTTTTTCAAAAAAAACACCCCGGGGTGTGACCCCCCCCCGGCGGTCAAAAACCTCCACACCCCGGGGTGTGGACCCCCCCTGAGCCGTCGAAGGTCGGTGACCTATGCATATAGGTACTTAAAAATGGTAGAATGTAGTGCGTTAGATTGTTCGGTTTTTAATTAACTTAAAATATAAAATAAAAACAGTTGTGGAATCGCATTGTTCTTGTTCAGGACAGAACTGAAGCTCTTAAAATGTTCTTTTTAAGTGTTTTGTGGAAATTTTTTGCGTGAATTTTGGTTTTGGTTTTTTTTATGGTTTTTTTTAATTTTCAGTTCAAAACAAAAAATGTCCATTTTTAGTTATTGTGTTCTGTAAGTTTAGAAAATTTCGCGCTCACGTTTTCGCTCCGTACCAAAGGTCAATAATACGATTATCCGGGACAAAGGTGTGACACTCATGTTTAATGAACGCGGCCATGCGAAAGACAACCAGCGGACGGACGGGTGTCATCGTGACGGACGGGTGTCACGATAATAATCATTTAGCAAACCATGTTTCTAAAGATATTTCTGGCTTTCAAATCTTTCTGGCTGGCTTCCGAACACTTAGCTCAGCATTCTCAACAAAATAATATACATGTAGTCCATGAAAAAAATACTTACTTGCATATGTACTTACACTTAGTTTTAAAAAAATATAGTTTGACGACATAAGAATTTGCTTTTTTTGAAACATCTTTTAACGGTTTAATGGGTTTTTTTTCACAAATCTTTAGGTGTTATTTGAAGTTCCGAGGGGAAGGGATAAATATTTACTGGATGTATTTAAAGTAGAGAGTATACAGATAAATATTTAAAGTATAGAGATAAAATCGGATCTTTCTTCCTTTTCTTTAAAAAAATAATAAAGTGGCAAATAAAAAATCCTGGAAAACCATAAAAAATGACAAAAGATTATGGAATAAACCGATAGAAATCCTTGAATATTTTATATTTTACTAATTAAAGGATTTTAAACAACGCAAGAAATGCATATTTAGATTTTTTTTCTTTTTAAAATCCTTTTCAAGGATATTTTTTGTGAGGAATCAATAGACATGTCCCTGGAAAAAATTATTTACAAACAAGAAAAAAATTGTACAATATCCAATACATATAAGAAAACTACAAAATCAAAAAAAAAAAAACTTCGGCATAAGCCTAATGCCTAATATTGATAAAATCAAGATCAGAGTACAAAAAAATTTGCAAAGTATGCAAAAATAAAGTTAAAGATTTTAACACTAATAAAGGAACAAAAGTTTTAAATTCAGGGGGTTTAAACAATTTTTATAAATTTGTTAATAGTAAAATTAAAACAAAACAATTTATCTCACCAATTAAAAAAGATGATGGAGCTTTTGTAACTGAAGAGTTTGAAAAAGTTGAACTTTTTGGGAATTATTTTGCTTCCGTGTTTACTGATGATGATAATATTTTACCAAATTTTAATCCACCCAATATTGGGAAGTTGGACAACATGGTATTTACCCCAAAAAAGGTATTTAAAGCCCTAAAAAAGCTCCCAAACAAATTGTCTTAAACGTCCGACTGTTTTCCAGCTTACTTTTTAAAACGCTTGGCTAAAATTATTGCTGAACCTTTGGCAATAATCTTTCAGATGTCTTTTGATTTTGGAGTATTACCACTTGATTGGAAAACAGCTTTATTAAACTTACTGTTAAAAAAGGTACCAAAAGCCTAAAAAAATTCTTGTGCAATTCCACTTACATCTTTTTCTTTTAAACTAATGGAACAGCTTGTCAAAAAAGAACTTCTTGTCTTTTTCCATATCATTTTGTCAAGGTTTGAACATGGTTTTAAGGCAAAAAGTTCTACAATAACACAGCAGTTGGAAACTTTTAATGAGTGGACGCAGGCACTAAAAGATAAACTTCTAATTAATGTCATTTATTTCGATTTTGCCAAGGCCTTTGACACCGTGTCACATCAAAAATTGTTATATAAGCTGGAAAAACATGGTGTTTCTGGTAAATTTTTAAAATAGATAAAAGAATTTTTAGTTGGGCGTGAAATTAAAGTAATGACTCAGTATCCAAATCATTTCCTGTAAAAAGTTCAGTTTCTCAGGGTTCTGTTTTGGGTCCATTTCTTTTTCTTATTTATATTAATGATATTGTTGATTGTGTTAAGTACTCACAAATTAGACTCTTTGCAGATGATATAAAGTTGTTTGCAAAATCTTCATCTAAAGATTACCACATTTAAACCTTAAGACTTCAAAAATATTTAGATAGAATATCAGACCTGTGCACGGTCTGGAAATGCCCCCCCCGTTTTATTGGAGGATTTGCCTCCCCCCCGCCAAAAAAATAAAAAGTAACCAAAAATTATGACATTTTTGACCTATGATTACGCCATCATCGCGAATTTTTTGCAGTTTTTAGCCTATTTCAATGTATTTTAAGCCATTTTAGACCTATTTTTACCTTATTTTCGCTTTTTTTGTCTCTTTTTTCCCTTTTCTCTTCTTTTTTTCTCTTTTTTTTCTCCTTTTTTTCTCTTTTTTTTTCTTTTCCCTGCTTTCCCCCCCGTTTTATTGCCCCCCCGTTTCAAAAAAGTTGCCCGTTGCCCCCCGTGCCCCCCCGTTTTGGAATTGCCCCCCCCCCGTTTTAACCCCGGGGGGGGGGGCAGTGCACAGGTCTGGAATATACAGCTGGTCACAATACTGGCAATTGCAATTATCTGATCATAGATGTGAAATTCTTCATATTCCAAACCATAGCAAAGAGTTAATTTGTAAATATAAGCTTGGTAATAATGTACTTGCAACTACAGAATTGATGCGTGACCTAGGTGTTTATATATCTCATGATATGAAATTCTCTAAACACTGTGAAACCACAGCAAAAAAAGCAATGAGAGTGACATCACCAATTTTTAAAACATTCAATTCTAACTCTAGAAATAATCTCCTCAGATCGTATAAGTCCTATGTTAGACAAATTCTGAAGTACACTTGTGCAGTTTCGAACCCTTATTTACAAAAAAGATATAAACATTTTGGAAAAAGTGTAACAAAATTTCACTATAAGGTTGTTTTACTTAGGTTTAGAAAGATTAAAGGACCGAAGAGACAAAACTGGTTTATATGAGTGCTTTAAAATTATACATAGCTTAACAATTTGCAAGCCAATGATTTTTTTAAGTTTAACCTGCAGCCCACTCGTGGTCATCCCTTTAAATTGGCAGTTGAAGATAGCCGAATGAATGCAAGGAAATTTTTTTTGCAAATATGGTGGTTATACCTTGGAACAATCTACTCCCACCTCAAGTAACTGTCGATTTTTTGGATGCATTCAGGAAAAGTTTTAAAACTGACTTAAATAAGCGCTCTTTTTTAGCCTTTAAAATCATTTCAGATAGCTATATTCATTGATACTTTTTCATTTTTTGGCGGGGGGGGGGGGGCAATAAAACGGGGGGGGGGGAAATCCTCCAATAAAACGGGGGGGGCATTTCCAGACCGTGCACAGGTCTTGACACCCATCCGTCACGATGACACCCGTTCTCACGATGACATCGTTCCGTCAGGAAGACACCCGTCCGTCCGCTGGTTGTCTTTTGCATGCCCGCGTTTGTTAAATATGAGTGTCACACCTTCGTCCCGGATGATCGTTATCCACCTTTGTCTGCACTTATTATGATATAGTGATAGACGTGATTTGTCTGAACTGAAAAGTTTCGGACCTCTAGAATACCGATTCTTACTTTATGCGGTTTTGTGTGACACAGTAATTCTTAAATGATTGGGTTTTTAAAAAGCAAAATAGGGCTCATTTTCTTGAAACCAAGGCGGTGCATTATTCAACGGAATTGGTTTTCGCTGGCGCTTTTACAGTTACAAACATGTGCGTAAATTGTCTTAGTAAATTTACCCAAAAACAACGTCGACAATTTCGAAAACCATTGAAAAGTGGCAGCAACTATGGAATTCTAACCGTCGACAGCTTAATTTTTGGCGTTTTCGTTAACGAGCTACTTTTATGTCCAAGGTTTAGATTAGTATTTTTAACTTACCTCGCTGAAATGAACCAGCCGCCGGATTACATCGTCTTTCTGCTCGTGAACCCAAAGAAACAACCAATTTATTTAAAATGGTAAGTGATTTGGTTTTAGTTTCCGAATTATTTATATATCTTTACAGCTTTTGTTCAATTAAAAGCTTACCGATATCCATTCAGTTAATTTTTAAATCGTTTAAAAAAATTAAGAAAGTCCTTTAAAAATATGTCATATATTGAAAATATTTTCTAAAGTGTTTAGCAAACAGGTGTAATTTTACAAATTGTTTGTTTTTTTTTAACAAACCAGGTAAGATGCTAAAAATCATACATTGACATGTTTGTAGCAACGACCGAAAAACAAAAAAAAAGAAAACTAAAAATACGATAAAACTATTAAATTACAAACTAACAAACTTTAATACTAAGAAAACAATTCGAAAATTAGATTAAAAATAAATCTTTAACAAATATAAAAATGATAAATCTGCATACACTAAAAACATGAAATTCTAATGAGATTTTAGAATAAATCAGATATAATAATTCACAATAAACTTTAAAGGACGGATAATAAAAGTAAAGTCATAAGGTACCTACTTAAACTATAATAGTCTAATAATTTTTTATACAAAGAAATAAAAAACGCTTTAGGTGTAAAAGATTGGAAGTTGTGATGAGACGACAACTGGAATTGGAGTCGTTTTTGTACCACTTATCTACATTAGGAGGTATTTCATTGTTATTTAATGTTAATAATCATTGAAATTTCCGCACGCTTATTCATTACGGTAAGCTATCAAACGAGCATTATAGTTAAGCTTTTAGTGGCCTGGCCCCAGAAATTAGAGGGTCTTCTTCATTCTTAAAAATTTCTCGGATAATGTTTAGGCTTAGTAAAGAAATCTAAAACGAAAATTTGACTAAAACGACGCACAGCGCTAAAATTTGTGTTTGATGCTCATTTAAAATTCAGAAAATGCTTCACCTAATATTTTCGGCGACACATAGCGTCTAATAAAAAAACCGTGGCACAAAATACAACACAAAGTTTTTGAGTTTTTTTGTCTTAGAGTATTTTAAAACAGTCATTTTAATAATGTTGCAATATGCCAATTGTATTAGTATGTTCTTAAAATGCATAATTAATTGCAAATTAACTTTTGTAAAAGTTATAGTCAGATGTAGTTTTGTTTTAGGTGCTTTTTCAGCCATGGGAGATTATCAAGAACGATTTGTAAGCTAATCTGTTTGTTTTGTTTGTATTCTGGTATTCTGATTTCGGAGGGGGGGGGGGGGGCGCCCCCCCCCCCCCCCCGAAATCTGGCAAAGCCGGATTTTTTCGTAAGGGCTGACGCCTACGTTTTTTGAATTTTTGGAGAGAAAATTTTTTTTCTTTAATATTATTTCCCCGCTCTGCGGGTAGCTTAAATTGACAATTTATCTTAGTTTTTACCCACGTTCGCTAATTATGGTTGGCGCCCCGCCACGGGGCTAAATTGCCCCGTGGCGCTCCCGCGCCACCCATGATTCGTGTGCTAAATATACTCTACGACCCAACATTTATTTATTTGTGTTAATGTTCATTCAGAAAATCTTCGACTGACGTCTACGAAACAGTGGCGTGCCCAGTATTTTATTTTGGGGAGGCGGTCTGGGGGTGGGTAAATACTAACCCTGAAGGGGGGTCTTGGGGGCGGCCGGCACCCCTCCAGAAATGGGGGGTCTGGGGAGCTATGTCAGGGGCCCGGGGGCAGAATAAACCCCGGGGGAGAAAATTTTTAATTTAAGGCGCTAAATTACACTGGAAATTTAAATTCCAAATGATGTTTATTACAAAATTTAAGGTTTTTTTATACTTTTACATTTAAAACATATGTTTAAAACGTTAATAAAAGGTTAATAGTGTTTATAGTAATTTGATTTAACATGTATGCCTTAATTATTGAACGGCATAAATCGATTTGTAATTGAAAAAACAAAATCTACCCACGTTGTTTAATTATAGTTAGTGCGGTGCAGTGGCGCTCCAGCGGTCTCACCTACGTTTTTTAATATAATTTAAAGCGCCCCGTGCGCCGATGGATTGCAATTATAATTTTTAAAATAAAAATAAGAATAATAAGATGATGAACATAAATTACAAAATTATAATTGCAATCATTGGCGCACGGCATTGCGCCAACTATATTTAAAAAAACGTAGGTAAACTTCCACTGGAGCGCCACTGCACCGCACTAACTATAATTAAACAACGTGGGTAGATTTTGTAATTTAAATTTATCTTCTTATTTCTTATTTAAAAAAGTATATCTCAGCAACAGAATGATTATAAACATAATGTCATTGCACAGCTAAAACTATAGTTTATTCGGCTATTTTTTAATTTAATTCAAAAAAAGTGGTAGACTAGCCTTGAAAAATGCTCTAAGAATAGAGCAGGAAAAGGGGGCGATTTTTTCCCGGCCGCGTTGTATGTTTAGACAGAAAAGATGGGCTAGTCTCTGAGATGGACAATTATGTGGATGTGGAAAATTTGTATTGGTTTGGACAGCTGCTCACTAAAATAAAAATCTTTGACCAGTATCATACGATTTGTTGTTAAACTAATTGATCTACTCACACAGCACTGTTGCATTTTTTTAGTTTGATGAAATGTCAATTGAAAAAATTATACTCACAGCAATCTTGACAAGCGCCAAATCTCCACTTTTTCAAATTTATAGTTGTTTCTTACACATACAAAAATAACCTTCTAATTGAAAAAGTGGCGATTTCGCTCTTGTCAAAGATTGCTGTGAGTATGATTTTTTTCAATTGACATTTCATCAAACTAAAAAAAAATGCAACAGTGCTGTGTGATTAGATCAATGTATAAACAAATCATTATCATATGGTAGAAATTTTTATTTAGTGAGCAGCTACCCAAACCAAATGCAAAATTTCTATAGTCCACATAATGTCCATCTCCGACTAGTCCACATCTTTTCTGTCTAAACATACGCTCGGGGAAAGATCGCCCCTTTTTCCTGCTCTATTCTTAGAACATTTTTCAAGGCTAGTAAACAATACAACATTATTGTTTTTATTGTAAAAAATGATTTTTTAAAAACCAATATTTATTTTGGTAAATCCGATAAAGTCAATAGGCAAGGCAACGGGAAGTGGGCGTAGGAAAACGGAAACCCAGATATTTAAGAACGAAATTTGATTTAAAAATTAACGGAATCAATAGTACTTCAAGTCAAGAACACTACCTACGTGAGAAAAAACGGATTATGAAGTCATTAAAACGTGTCCGAGGAAAACAATAATGTATTTTGGATTGCCAGAATACCGTACAAATTTTTTCTTCAATTTTTTTTACAGGGAAGTATATACCTACTACGTAAACAACAAAAATTTACTTCTTTAAGTATCACTTGTCGTATTAACCGCAATGTGGACGTCCAAGTTCACAAAACAATAATAATAATCTCTGGATTTGTTTTAACTCAAAGTAATTAATCCATTTAAATTGTTCCGTTAAGAATGTTTGAAAACATTCAATGTTTAAAAGGGTACTGTCATAATATCAAATTCTTTTATCGCCAAAAAAGGAAGTATTGTTTTAGTACTAAAAAACATATCTCTTCCAAGTAAATATTTTGAATTGGGTATTCTCTAAATGAAGATTACAGTAATTTTTTTTGATTACAGTAATTTTCGTCGCTTGGTTCAATATTTAGTAATTAGTTGTTTCCGGCTTCAGTGCGATGTAGGTATTTAACTGGCGATCATTTTCCTGTAAGTTATACTACTAACAAGAATGTAACATAAGAGAATGTCCCACTATACACTAAACTTTTGACCAAAATTTTGCTGAAAAGTCGCACTTCCAAACGTTTGTGCGATCTTTATAGCAAAAATCCGCCATTTTCTGCTAGTTTTTCCGCGCTACGATTTTTAACACAGTGTTTTCTTGCAGTGCGGACTGCGACTTTTTTGCACTCAATACTGCTTTATTCGCACTGCGATTATTTTCCTACTGCGAGTATGGCTGCGCAACAAAAAAATACAAACGCTGGTAGTCATTTTCAATAGAGTAAAACACTTCAAAGTTTGTTTTATTTAATTTTAAAACGTTCGAAAGTTATTTTATTTCATTAAAAATAAAAAGTTTTGACACCGTAATGGTTAAAAAATGACTTTTACTCATTTAAACACAGAATTTTCGCTTCGCTTCAATTATTTTTTTGTTGTGCAGCTAGACTCGCAGTGCTAAAATAATCGCAGTGCGAATAAAGCAGTATTGAGTGCAAAAAAGTCGCAGTCCCCACCGCAAGAAAACTAACGCTGTGTTAAAAATCGTAGCGCGGGAAAACTAGCAGAAAATGGTGGATTTTTGCTAGAAAAGTCGCACAAACGTTTGAAAGTGCGACCTTTCTATGAAAATTTTGGTCAAAAATTTTGTGTATAGTCGGACATTCTCTTGTGTTATATATTCTTGCTACTAGGTACTCACAATATAAAAATATACAAGAACTTACTGCAACAATTTATATATTGTTTTAGGCTTTAGCTGCTCAACGTGTATCATGTGCTCAATTAAATATTGCATTGAATTTGGGAGACCCGTTATTAGTAGCAAGATGTAAACTTTTTATTGCGTTGAGGTAAATAATATTAATGGTTTCTATTTATGTAACAGATTTAATATCAGATAAACTAAATTTGAGATTAAAATTGGTTCCCGGAAATTTCGTCTTCTACATCTCGTCTTTCAACATCTCGTCTTCTACAACTCGTCTTCGGAAAACTCGTCTTTTAAACATCTCGTCTTTGGAAAACTCGTCTTTTGGGTGCGATTTTGTAAACGCATTTTTCAAAAGATAAGTTTCTCCTTTTTTTGACTAAAACAATGTATTGAAAACCTTTTTTTTACTTCAAGCCTAAGCAAATGCCAAAAATCAAGCAAAATTTTTATCATTATAAACTTTTATTAAATGATTTATTCAAAAAACTGAGAACCTAAACCTAAGCAAAACCTAAAAATCAAGCAAAACTTTATCAATTTAAATTTGTATTTAATGATGCTTTTTGAACCGAAGCGTAAAAACCTTATTTTTTTCCTAAGCCTAAGCAAAACCCAAAAATCGAAGAAAATTTTATCATTGGGCTGGAAACTCGCATTTTTGAAAGTGCGTGTACAAAATCGCCTCCAAAAGACGAGTTTTCCGAAGACGAGATGTTTAAAAGACGAGTTTTCCGAAGACGAGTTGTAGAAGACGAGATGTTGAAAGACGAGATGTAGAAGACGAAATTTCCGGACACCCCAGTTGTCAAGTAAACGACTAAATGTTTATAATTATTAAATGCAGGTTGTTATACTTTAATGTTTAAAACAATATGTGAAATTGTATTTTGTAAGTTTCACTTGCAAATAAAGTGCTTATATTGCTATGTTTCCCAGAAATCTTATCGTTGCACTTTTTAAAGTAAAATTTTATGATCGTTTATAAATAAGATTGATCATTTTACACGGGAGGCATAATAATGGATTTATTAATAAAAACTACTAATTTAGCTTTAAAAAAATTGAAAAAATTCCACCCTGCATCTAGTCATGCATTTAATTTCGGCACTTTTTCAAGTTTTGATTACAATATCTTATCATAACTTGGTCTTAAATTTGAATTGAGAAGTGATTGATAGCTCGTTAGAAACTAGATGAATTGGCGAAAAAAGGACAGTCATACTCATAACATCATCTACCAATTTTTTCGTTGGCTGTAGTAACTTCTTGGAGGAAAATGGGCAAAAGGTGCATTTAATTTCGGCACTTTCGAAAATGCATTTAATTTCGGCTCTTTAATTTAGTTTTCAATTTTTCACTCAGATAAAAACAAATTAGAGTAAAAATAACCAATATGGCAGTAAATGTAGCAGTCAACTTTCAAATAAGCCATTAAACATTAATATTGACCTAAAAACAAGAAAGTTATAGCCTAAAGAAAAAAGTGACGAAATTAAATGCACCAAACGAATTTTCCAAAGTGGCCATTTTCGATATCGTCTCTTATAAATTAAAATTAACGTAGATGTTATTTGTTATGCATATCAGTGTGTTCAGAATAAGAAAATACGCAACTTTGTAATATAAAACTTTTTGATCAAACAAAGCTGAAAAAAGTTATGGCCAAAAAACGGTTTTAAAAATCTCCAAAAAGTGCCGAAATTACATGCATTACCCTACATCAATTTCTAAAAACCACATTTGGTGCAATGCAGAATGAGCTGTTAGTTGTTAGCTAATCTTACACATAATACAGTAAGAATTAGAAAAAATATACCAAAATAAAGCGTCAAAAAGTTGTTTAAACACAGTAATTTATTTTTAGGTAACCAAATTTGAAATGGAGCTTTAAATGCGGTAACAAAATATTAAGTAGGAATTGGTAATGGACCAATTCCACTAGTTTGTGTTTGGCCAGAGCATTAATTTAAAATATTTAAATTTTAATAATTTTTTCTCAAACTTTTAAATGTTAAAATGTTAAAAACTAGTTTTTTTTATGGGTTCTATTAGATTTCGAAGAATCCAAAGAAAGGGTAGGGGGCTGGCCCTTCTTTTGGGTTAGCTAATTCTTTTCAAAATCGAAATTAAACTTGTTTTTAGCTTAATTCAGCAGGGATATTTACAACATGCGAAGTTGCTAATCAAGAAGCAATACAATTTTGGAAGAAAATGTTCCGATTCGACTCTGTGTAACGCTGCAGTGGGCGTGTGGTCCAAACTGAAATACGCCTACATTTTGCGAAAAGCACAATTGAACAGTTGTAAAATTCTTAAAATAAACGGAAAGATTACGTGATTTCGGTCGGCCTTGAGATAAATTAAAAACGAAGAAAGAAGTATATTCAAAACAAAGAAAGTGGCGATTGAAAACAATGAAATTGGTGCTGATTGCAATATCAAAACAAAAAAATAAATTCGAATTTTTTTTATAGAACGGATCATGTTAGACAATATCTATGACGTTATTTATGAAAAGCTAAATTTTACACAAATCTAAAAAAAAACGAACTAAAATAATAAAACTTAATATTGTATAAGCTTCTTAGTAGTGACAAAAATGAAAAATATTTGATGCACCTTGCTCCTACCTACAATAATATTATGCTTCAAAATCCGGTAAATTAAACTAGAGCTCCTTCCGAAATTCTGCAGCCGATTTTAGCAGAGGGTCCAAACTTAAGTTTAAGTTTAGAGGTCAAAATAAATGTTTTGAACTATACCTCAAATACCTTATTTTTTGCGTTTTTAGTACTGGGACCAAGGACGTAGCCAGGGGGTTGTAGGGGTCGCAACCCCCCCTTCCTTTGGGGCCGGTGTCGCGGGATATTTCGACTCCCCTAATTTTTGACTCCCGGGGTCAAAATACACCGGTGTAGAATGACTCCCCGGTCATTCTACACCGGTTGTACGCTGGTGTAGAATGACTCCCTGCGGGATAAAATGACTCCCCTGTTTCTTGTATTGTAAAAACTTTTAAAAATTAATTTTAATTTTTATCATACATTTTGCGCTGGTTAGATGTCATTTATTCTTAATTGTGTATACTATGACACATGCCTGTTTTCAATATAAATGTAAATGCAATGGTTTTGCCGATCAGACCACAAAACTTTTCTTTAAACTTTTTAAAAACAAAAACTCTTTGTAATATAAAATCCAACATGCAAAATAAAAATATACCATCCGGTAACAAGGTTAGCCTAAAGCGGTACAGTAAGCAAGTAATATGGTAACAAAACTGGGTATAACAAGGTAATACTGGCAAAATATAACAAGGTAATACTAGCAAGAATATATAACAGAAAAATTTGTCAGTTATGTATTTTCTTAACTTCTATAACCTGTCCGCAAGTGTGGGTAGAACATTCTGCACTTTCACTGCACTTTTTCTGCACTTTTTTCACACTGCAAAAAATTAAAAAAATGGTCAATTTTTGAATTTTAGAATTTTAATTTAAAAATGTCAATACATGGGGAGTTTTTGAACCAGCTTTTGTATAAATTTTATGTGTTTAAAATTTCATGCTTCTAGCTAATATTGGTCTTAACGTTAAATATAGTGAGCGGAAGTGCACAGTTTTAAGTAATAATGTATGGAAATTTTTGGGGGAGTCAATATATCCCGGTATAAAATGACTCCCCAATGTTAATAATTGGAGTCATTTTATCCCGATGGGAGTCATTCTACACTGGGAGTCAACATATCATACGACATCTCGCATGATATTTTGACCCCCCTGATTTTTGACCGGGGAGTCATTCTACACCGGGAGTCAAAATATCATATGACACCGGCGCAAATAAAAATTTGGGGATTCACAGGGAAGAAATTTTAAAATTTTTTTTTGCACTTCGATCTGCTTAGCGCTCGACACTTATTTACCTTTTTATAGCTTCTAAGTGACGGTTTTGATAAATATCATAATCCTGGCTACGCACCTCACTGGTACCTCCCTAATTTAGGGGGGGTGTGTCAGGAGTACCACCAAATTTTAGGAGGGGTGTTGACAGTAAACGGGATTTTTTTGGGGGTATAAACCCCTCCAACCCCCCCGTCCACCCATAATTCTGGCTAATGTTTGGAGTATCGCTATTAGTGATAGTATGTTTATAAGATTTCAAGATTCTTGAGTGACCAGAGTGCAGTGGAAAAAGAGCAGTTCTTGTATCGCGTGGCAGGTTCTTTTCCAAGTCTTCCACTGCAGGCGCATAATCTCCAGGGTTGCATTGGGACCGTATCCTTTTCACCGCTTCAGAAACGCTGGACCTGTGAAGCGTTTTAAGGAAAGATTTATATTATGTACGCGTGAGTGGAGTATCCAGAATATAGTCCACAAGCTGTTGTTGTTTACCAACAACCAGAACTCCCTTCAGCCCTGTCCTTGTCTGTCTGTGTAGTCTGTAAGCTCATTTTTAAGATCAAATATCGTATTTTTCATGGCGCAAGGTTTT
This sequence comes from Microlaimidae sp. YZB2_3, assembly GCA_030248175.1. Taxonomy (NCBI): domain Eukaryota; kingdom Metazoa; phylum Nematoda; class Chromadorea; order Desmodorida; family Microlaimidae; species Microlaimidae sp. YZB2_3. The sequence goes on along the minus strand of JASAMX010007677.1, from coordinate 55,741 downwards.
GAAACCATATCTATGTGGTTGAAACCAAAATGGTCAGGTTGGCAGCTGGACAACATTATACTGATTTGAAAGCAGTATGAAGTGCTTCTTGACTGGGAGCATTTTAGTTTCTTGGTTAATATAGTGTTGATCTGACTTAAGATGACAACCGGTAGCACTATGGAGACTTTTATTTTAGATTGCCTGAAGTTTGGCCCATGATTTAATATTAAAGGATGGTGCCCAGCTAGTAAGTAGGCTTGAGATCGACTGATAGCTATATGTCATCACATCACCATGAGTTCTCTGTTTTTACCACAGAAAAAACAAATAAGCATTTTAGGATATTGTTGCGCTGACGGACTTTTAATGCTTGTTGTTTGACAGGTAGAAAAGAGAAAATGGGTTCAAAATCAAAAGTGACAGCTAATTCTTTCAGATTATACTTATGAGTGACTCGCTGGTTGGCAATTAGAATGTTTAGTATTTCTTTGACTAGGCGGTAAATTGGCGTGAAGAGTGAGGTTGTTAATTTGGTTTGTGAAATTGTTAGTCCACATTCTTTATAAATTCCAGTAGTTTTTTGGGACATAGTTTTTGATAGCCATATAAAGTTCACCAGAGTCGAAGCCACATGTGAAAACTAAAACATTATTTGCATACATTACAATCACAATCTTAACGTCATTTGGTGGAATGGGAATGAAGCCAAGATAAAAGCTGAAAAGCTTGGGATAGGGTAGTGCATTTAATTTTGGCACTTTTTCGTTTTTCCAATGTAACTTTTCACTGTATGGCCTGATTTTCATGTTGGATAGCTCATTTTAAAGCTTTTACGATACTACGTTGTGTCATAAAAGTTTCACGGTACAAAATTTGTTTTTTTATTTAATTAGTTTTTAAAAAAATGGAAAATTGCCGAGATTAAATGTATGCATTTAATTTCGGCACTTAACAAACAATCGATGGGGGTGGGAAGGGGGGGTGTGGGGAGGGGGGGAGGGTGGGGGGTGTTAGGAGGGAGGTTTTTTTTTGGTTTGTTTGGAGTTTTGGTTTTGTTTTTGTGGCTTTTCTTTGGCTTTTCTTCGGATTTTGTTTTGGACGACTGCGAAGGGACGATTTTGGTTTGTCAGGAAAAGTAGAAAGAGTTTTGGTTGTCAAGGAGTTTTGGTTTGTCCTTTGATTTGTTCAAAGGACGTTTTTTCATATAAGTTGATGTTTCTTAGTCAAAAAATCATCATTTTCAAAAATTTAAAAGCCTATCATTATCTCCAGACAGTTTTCTTTAATTTAAGCTTCTACTCTCTCGGTCATCTTACTGGTTTTGGGAATACACAAATAATAGAACTGTAGTAAAACCATCCAAAATTTTCAACCATTAGAAAACTTACCGCTAAACCAGTAATCTATATACTAGATTTCAATAAACGACCCAAACTGGGAAACCATTCACAGAATACATATTTTCCACGAAATTAAGACGAAAGAACAGTAATTAAATAACTTAGCTTATTCATTTTTTAATTAGTTGCTAGTGTTATAGTTTTGGTCCTTTTACCTCCGGTATATAACAGCAATATGAGAAACGAAAATTTACAAACAATAGATATTAATACCGATTACAATGCATACTGTGAGTATACACTAAATTAAGCTTTTGTAAAATGAGCTCTCGTTTAAAGAGCGTTTAAAGAAACAGCAGTACAAGATGTTGTAAACAGTTACCACATACACTGTAAAAGAAAATAAAAGAAAATAATAAAATATAAACAAAAAATGTTTTCCTCTGTTTGTCATAAAAAGTCCATCCAAAACCACGCTATTTAAAAATAACGTGTTGCAGAAACTCAAACTCCCCAGCAAGCTTTTAAAATAATTCGAACCAGGAAGTTAAAGCCTGTGCACACGCTTTTCGATGCTTCCAGTTCAGTTTTAAAGATTTAGTTTGCACTTTTGTTTTCCTTCAATTAAAAATTCTTTGAAAAAAATTGTTTTTTTTTTCTGCATTTGTAGAAAAATAATAATTGTTCTTTCATTTAAAACGATCTTAAATCAAAATTTTCCAGAGGTTCGTTCTTCTTGGCCATTTTTTATGGTTTTGAAATGTAAAACTTTTCAATATGCCGAATAAAAGTTTGTTTTAATCAATATTTTTTATAAAATCGCACATTAAAATATATTATTGTTTTTTTCGATTGATTTTATGAACGCAATAATGTTTTTAAACTAATTTGATTCGAAGTTAGTTTTACAAACAAAACAAATGATCATTTTTTTGTTTTTTCAACCGATCTCAATGAAAAATGGGAACAACAATGAAAAATATGCGTTTTGTAGGCGTTTATTAGTTAATTACTTAATTATTATAAATAATTGCAAATATACCATTTAGTATTTACTGGTCTTAAGCAAATGTAGTAAACTAATTAATGGATTTCATAACTGTAGTAAAGTTGATATTGGTTTGAAGAGAAACCAGTAAATAGTGATTTATTTTGCAATGATTACTTTTTCTACCGAAACAATAGTATGAAATACTGCGAGGCTGGCTGCGTAACAAAAAAATACAGACTGGTAGTCATTTTCAATGGAGTAAAACACTAAAACATTGGAAAGTTACTTTATTTTATTAAAACTAAAAAAGTTTAACATCCTAAGGTAAAAAAAACGGCTTTTACTCAGTTAAACACAAAATTTTCGCTCCGCTTTGTTTTTATTTTATTTTTTTTGTTGTACAGCCAGACTCGCAGTGCGAAAATAATCGCAGTGCGAATAAAGCGGTAAAGAGTGCGAAAGAAGTCGCAGTCCCCACTACGAGAAAACTAACACTGTTAAAAATCGCAGTGCGGGAAAACTAGCAGAAAATGGCAGATTTTTGCGAGAAAAGTCGCACACAAATTTGAAAGTGCGACTTTTCTCGCAAAATTTTGGTCAAAAATTTAGTGTACAGTCGGACGTTCTCTTGCGTTATATATTCTTGATAATACTAATCGGTGTATCAGGTCACACTGAAAAATAATGTATTAAACACAAAAAAATAATTTCTAACGATTAACGAGTTATTAACAAAAATACCGCTTGGTTATTTCCTATGTTGTTGTTTATACACCATTTAAAAAAAAACATTTCTAGTGAACGGATATTAACAAAACTTAAAATAATTCATGCTAGGGTACAAAAATATTAATATTTTAATTTTTGTTCATATTTGAAAAGTATTAGATGAATAATGCCATTTTAAAAATATCATAGTCCAAAAATGATGTTTGGTGTACGGTGTGTTTTAGAACATTAGGGTAGTGCATTTAATTTCGGCACTTTTTCGTTTTTGCAATGTAACTTTTCACTGTATGGCCCGATTTTCATGTTTGACAGCTCATTTTAAAGCTTTTACAATACTGTATTGCGTCATAAAAGTTTTATTGTACGAAAGTTGTTTTTTTACTTAATTAAATCAGGTTTTAAAAAAATGGAAAATTGCCGAAATTAAATGTATGCATTTAATTTCGGCACTTTTTAAAAGAACCCCCTTAATCGAGTTTAAGTGCAATGCTATGACCCCTACACATTTCAACGTTTTCTTTTAACTTTACAACTACAATTTAACACCCGACCACTTAATTCAACCCGTGTTCACCTACAGCGTATGTGTGCCGAAATTACACTATTTTATTTTATAACGATTGCTCACCACAGACGCAACGTAGAACCACGGGGACTAAAAATTCGGAAAATAGACTAAATTTTACCAGGACAGTTTAATTTTTAAACCAATTTATTGCGTAATCATGAAATGCCCATGTTCTAAAAACGAGTAACAATTTTATTTTTTATAAATCACACAATTTCACATGAAAATATCATAACATGTGCCTTTTTTTGGGTTTTTCCCTTTCGTTAGGTAAAAATTTTTATTAGTTTACCCACTTACGTTGAAAATCTAAAATGGTGAAACGTGACGCTTATGAGAATGATCAGCTGCGGGCGAGAATTGCTGAGTTGGAGACAGAACGAGACCAACTTCTGCATCGTGTGGAAAAGTTGGAAGCCGCTGGAATAAATGAGGATTCTATCGCAAAGATCTGCTCGCGAGTTATTCAGGACCTCATCCCATGGATGGAGGAACGTATAAAGAAAGCTGAGCTCCAGCGAGAACACTCAACAATGGCAGTTGTTGCTGGTTTGAAAGAGGCGGACACCAAGCAGGAAGACCTGTAAACAGTTAAAACTTTGGTAGAGGAAGCAATCGGCAACAGAGGGGAAAATGTAAATTATAATGTTGTCATTGTTTTCTTATTGGTAAAAAAGATATAGCAAGACCCCGCCTGCTAAAGATTCGTTTTTCCAATAATGTCGATCAGAATCGCTTTGTTTGCTCCAACGGAAAATTGCGTAAAACTGAGCTGTTCAATAACGTTTACCTAAGACCCTCCCTTAGCAGTGAACAGCGAAAAGAACAAGTACCTCTGCTGGCCAGAGCCAAAGAACTTCGAAGCGAAAATCATAAGATATTTGTTTGATATAGTGACTCTGGTGATCCCTATTTGTTTGACCAAGACAAAAAATGTGTATTAGAAATCAAGAGCTCTCAGGAATTTTCAAAATAGGATAAAATGCAACCCAGTTGCAATTTAGCAAATAAAAAATCAAGCATACCAAAAAAAACCTTAAGAAATTCTATTAATTTAGTATCTTTGAACACAAGATCCATTTTAAATCAGCTTGATGAATTTGAGCTCTTGATTTCTGGTGCAGATACAAATTACTGTTCTCCAGATATTGTGCTTGTTCAGGAGTCTTGGCTAAGTGCAGATATCCCAAATCAGCTTATAATTAAGGATTACTCCAACTATAGTATTCTTAGGAAAGATAGGGTTCAAGGCAGAGGGGGTGGTGTGTTTATTTTAATTAAAAAAGAGATTAAATACAACAATGTAAAAATTCATGAGAAATATCATAATTTGGAGGTAGTGGCAACAGATCTTAATATTTCAAGTAATAAAATCCGTCTAATAAATGTTTACAGGCCCCCAAATATTAGAGGTGAAGAGGATTTACTGTTACTAGACTTTATTAAATGCTATTTCACAAATTATACACATACATCAATCCTAATAGGCGATCTAAATTTACCAGGAATCCGTTGGGATAGTGAAACCGTAATAAGTAATTTGCAAAATGAGACCAAATATTACACAAAATTTTTAGAATTAGGTCTATCACAACTTGTTCTTGAGCCATCTCGAGGTAAAAATTTCTTGGATTTGGTCTTAACCAATGACCCAGAAATTTTTAATGAAGTCCAACTTGCGGCCAATTTTGGTAACTCAGATCATGCTGTAATTAGTTGCAAAATTAATTTGAATTTGTTTAAAGACAATATCTCCACTAAAACTGACTTTTTGGTACCTGACTTTAAAAATGCTGATTACAAAAGTATTGCTATGCTTCTTGCTGTTCAAGACTGGGATTTAAACTTTAAATATTTTAACACAGTCCAAGAATATTGGGATTGCTTTAAAAAATACTCACTGATTGTATCCTTTTACATGTGCCATTAGTAAAAAAATATAAGCAACATACTAAAAAAAATGCCGTTATCCAAAACATATTGTTAAACTTCAAAATAAAAAGAAGAGGTTATGGAAGCTCAGAACTGAAAATATTACTTACAAAAATGACTTCAAAAAAACTTCAAAAGAATATTCTGAAAGTGTTAAAAAGTTTAATGCACAGTTAGAAGAAGAAGTGCTTAAATCAAATGATATAGGGTACTTTTTTAAGTATATAAACAAAAAGCTTAAAACAAAGGAATCTATCCCACCAATTCAATCTGAAGATGGCAGTTTTGTTGCTGAAGACTTAGAAAAAGCAAAAATTTTTGGAGAATATTTCAGTTCTGTGTTTACTAAAGATAATGGAAATTTTCCTCCATTTAAACCAAAAAATGTTCATATTCTTGAAAATATAATCTTTAGCGTAAAAGATGTTTTAAAATTTCTAAAAAAATTACCAAATAAATTATCTCGCTCTCCAGATGGCATACCAGCCTTGTTTTTAAAGCGTTTAGCAAAAGTTTTGGCTGAGCCCCTTTCAAAAATTTTTCAAAAGTCATTTGACACAAGCGAACTACCACATGATTGGAAAGTTGCCCTTACTACTCCTGTTCACAAAAAATGTCAAAAGTGCCAAAAAGAGAATTATCGTCCAATCTCACTTACCTGTTTTTCCTGTAAGATCATGGAGCAAATAGTAAAATTTGAGCTTTCTATCTTTTTTGTAAATATATTATCTCACCTTCAGCATGGTTTTAAAGATAAAAGCTCAACAGTTACACAACTTCTTGATTCTTACAATGATTGGACATTAGCTGTTAAAGATAAAAAATCAGTGGATGTTGTGTATTTGGACTTTGCAAAAGCTTTTGATACAGTATCACATCAAAAGCTTTTGTATAAATTAAGTAAATATGGAGTTTGTGGTAAACTTTTAAAATGGTTAGAAGCGTTCTTAACTAATAGAGAAATGAAAGTAGTAATAAATGACTCTGTTTCAAATTCATATCCAGTAACAAGCTCGGTACCACAGGGTTCAGTTTTAGGACCTTTTCTTTTTTTAGTTTACATTAATGATATTGTAGAATGTGTTCATAACTCTGAAATCAGACTATTTGCTGATGATGCAAAAGTCTATACTAGTTTTGATAAAAATAGTAACAATCGACTTAAATTACAAGATGATCTGAATAGAATTGGCAAATGGGCTAGTGATTGGCAGCTTGGTCTGTCTGTAAATAAATGTGAAGTTTTAAATATAAATAATCAAAAAAATATTACTGAAATGGATTATTACTTGAACAATAAGAAGTTGCCTAAAACAAATTGTATTAAAGATCTGGGAGTTTATGTAACAAATGACTTAAAGTTCTCAATACACTGTCAAAAAATAGCCAGCAAGGCTATGAAAACTGTTAATCTAATTTTTAGATGTTTTAAATCTCATTCATTAAAAAACTATCTTACTGCTTACAAAAGTTTTGTACGTCCTATAATAGAGTATGCAAGTGTAGTGTGGAATCCATACATGAAAAAAGATATATATATTCTGGAAAAAGTACAACGATCTTTTACTAAACGGGTTTTCAGAAAGTGCAATATAAAAGACACAGAATATGAGAATAGATTAAGGATATTAAATCTTGAGACCTTAGAAAAACGCAGAGAAAAGTTTGATTTAATTGAAACATATAAAATTCTAAACAACCATGTCAGTTTAAAAGCCAACAAATATTTTACGCTTCACACAAATTACACCAGAGGACATTCAAAAAAAATTAAAATTGAGCATTCTAGAGTTAACTGCAGAAAATATAGCTTTTTTAACAGAGTACAAAATAAATGGAATTCCCTAAATCAGAGTCAAGTTGACGCTAAATCATTACATATTTTTAAAAATTCTTTATAAAACAAAGATAAATTAACCTAAAAATGACTAAACAAGAGCTTTAAAATTAAAGCCTTTAGTCATTCTTTTCTAGTTAGCCAGGACTTCTGTTGTGATATTTATGATGTATTTATGTTTATTTTTGTATTTTTTTTATTTTTGTGTTTTTTTTGTGTAACCCAACTGGGTTGCCATTTTGTAACCTATAATATGTTTGTACTTACTAGAAAATAAATCTTATCTTATCTTATCTTATCAGCTCTCATTTGAGCTATTAAACGTCGTATTCCGTCCAGGATTACCAAAGATATAGTCCAAAATCAAAAGTTCCCAATTTGGAAAAGTGCCGAAATTAAATGCACTACCCTAATTACAGAATATATAATTTAAAAAAGTGAAATGTTTTTTACACATAGTTCGCTTTTTTTAAAAGTAAAATATCTGCATAGCTAATTAATGATATCAGAATAACAACAAACAAAACACACCAACTGTAAAAACAAATTACTTTTTTTAAATGACAGTACTCATTTAATACTTTTTTGAATTGAACCAAATTTAAAACTCAAGCTTCTTGGTACCCCAGTATGAATTGTATAAAGTTTTGTTAATATCCGTTTAGTAGAATGTTTTCTTTTCAAAAATGATGTATAAAACAACATTGGAAATAACTAAGCGGTATTTTTGTTTATAATTTTTTAACCGTGGGAAATTAATTTTTGGTGTAAAGGCTGGTTCATACTTATGTAAAAGCGTCCTTTGGACACAGTCCAAAGGACGTTTTTACATAAGTATGAACCAGCCTTAATGCAATATTTTTCTAAGTGTGACCTGGTACATCGATTAGTAATAATTAAAAAGCAAATTAGAATACATCACGAATTAGTATACTGAACCTTTAACAAAAAATAAATAAAATTAAAAAATATGTGATTTTATTTTATATATTGCTCATACATATTTATTCCACTAAATAGGGCACGCCCTTAGTCCGTAACTGGGGAAATACGTACCTCCTGGGTATTGAATACATAATGATTTGGCATGTAATTTTTATCACAAAAAATTCATTACCAATATATTATCTAAAAATATATATATATATATATATATATATATATATATATATTAGCTTAATAACTATTCCATGAATATTATGTATTGTAAGGGTCCCAACGGCTTCCTTAGTACTACAGGAGTGAACCTTCCCGTGGTTTTCCCCGTAACACGCGTAATGCAATTTTCGACATGGAATATATCCCCTCTACTTTTAGAACCCAATTGAAATTATAAAATGGTATTTCATCATTTAGAGGGTGTATATTACGTGGAGGAAAAAAGGTACAGCTTACGGGTGGACCAAAGAGGGGTGCAACGGAACAGGTGTGAGGGCTTTTCTAACTACTGATGCAAAGATAAGTGCGCGGAATTGGATTGGTTTGAAGAATAAAATTGGAGAAACAAACAAATCAAGATGATCAAAAACAATCACTCAATCAAGATGCTTAAAACAGACAATCAATCCAGAACAATTTTAGTAGTTACAATAATAATTATAACATGCCCTTTCCTTAAATCCTTTAACAAGGTTGTCAGTAGTCATACCAATGCTGCACTGGCCCGTATTAGTAGTGAGTTCTAATATTTTGTAAAATGATATGAACAGCAATTTCCATTTTAAATGGGGAGATTGGGATTTCTGCACAAACAAACAAGTCCCTTAACAAGTACCATAAGTGTAACAATCTTAACCATGAATCATTCCTGGTTTTTCACATCCCCATTCTCCCTTAAATTAATGTTCAAATTTAATTGTGTAAATGAATAAATCATCCTAATTATCCTAACAAATGCTTATACTTTCATGTGCGAAATAAAACAAAATTATCATGTTTAACAATAATTTTCCTAATTTCGTTATATTTAATTCTTATAATTTAGGATAATTATTTTATTTGTACATAAACATTCCATTATGTGAGAATTAAATTTTTGAAACCGTTTATCTTCTTATTTACATGTATTAAATTATATCCAGCTTAAAAACTATAAAAGTACATAACACATCCCTGTTACCGTTTAGACTTATTCATTTCCCTTAACTTCCGCCCACAAAAATTAATCGAATGTTGGCAAAATGCGCACCCCTGGGTTTTAATACACATTGATTTGGCATTTATATTTTTTAAATTTCTTAGCACATTATAATATACGTGTAATTTTTTGTCTATCCAAATATAGCATTTAATCGACTAAATAATAAATAATAAATAATCTTTTTACCTACAGTACTAATAAATAAAAATAACTGATAATGCCATGAAATAGGTATTGTTAGAATCCCAGCGGCTCCCTTAATACTACAGGGATCAACGTTTTCGTCATTTTCCATGTGATGCAATTTTCAACATGGAATATATTCCTTTTACACAAAAAACAACACAAAATATATAATTATGGCTGGTATGTGTTTTACCTCTTTGAGGGCAAGATATATAGGGAAAAATAGTACAGCTTACGGTTGGACCAAGTAGAGGTGCAAAGAAAAAGGTATAAGTGGGGCCCCCACTTATACCTTTTTCATACTTATGTAAAAACGTCCTTTGGACTGTGTCCAAAGGACGCTTTTACATAAGTATGAACCAGCCTTTACACCAAAAATTAATTTCCCACGGTTAAAAAATTATAAACAAAAATACCGCTTAGTTATTTCCAATGTTGTTTTATACATCATTTTTGAAAAGAAAACATTCTACTAAACGGATATTAACAAAACTTTATACAATTCATACTGGGGTACCAAGAAGCTTGAGTTTTAAATTTGGTTCAATTCAAAAAAGTATTAAATGAGTACTGTCATTTAAAAAAAGTAATTTGTTTTTACAGTTGGTGTGTTTTGTTTGTTGTTATTCTGATATCATTAATTAGCTATGCAGATGTTTTATATACAAAAATGATGCGGACTGGCGACAAAACTCGAACTTTGAAATGTTATATATCCATAACGGAGGTTAGAAAATATGCGGGACATATATGTTATATGGGAGCATAGCTCAGACTCTTGGCTATCTTTTGAAAAGGTTAGGAAAAAATGTTTTTTGATGACGTTATCACTACAACCGATGCGGTCAAAAAAATCTGGTCCAAAAAAAAAAACGTTTTTATTAGTACGAGATAAGAAACGCCGCTTGGTATCCTGTTAAAACATACTTTTATGAGTTTTTTCTGAAGGTTTGAGCGAAATCGGTTTGCTCAATTTTTTTTATAATGCGTTGAATGTGCGCGTTTTTCGCGAATTTTTGCCACGCTAATACACTGT